>VYXB01003934.1:2406252-2478775 GCA_013397135.1 Pachyramphus minor | reverse complement strand
CGGGGCAGCCGCACCCCGCGGGCTGCGCGTTTCAAACGCCGAGAGCGAGCGAGGGAGCGGGAGGGCGGCGGGAGCGGGGCCGGCGGCGAGCGAGGAGCGGTGAGTGTGTGTCCGACCGGGGGGCTGCTCCGCTGGGCGATGGGTGCTGGCCACTGCCTCCCCAGCCCGGTGCCAGGTCCCGCCGGTGCGCGCCTGCCCGCCCCGCGGGGCTGCCGGTGAGAGCAGTCGGGGCTGTACCGCGGGCACCGGCCCGGTCCCGCCCTGGCGGCCGCCCGTGGTCCTTCGCTGCCAAACGCCTTCCCCGGCCCGGAGCGGGGACTTGACGTCTTCGGGAATAGTTAAACGAGGTGATTTTTTTTCCCTGGTTAAACTTCCGTAGTTTAGTGGAAAGTTTTCTTTTTAATGAGAATCTTGCAGATTTCTGTAAGAGCCACATTTCTGATGCCTAGTACACATTGGTGAAGTGTGTAACAACACAGATATCACCTTTAATTTTGGAAATAGTTAATGTTTTAGAATTTGTACATACTTTTTCCCCATAGCTAGTTGGATCACGTGTGGGTTTCTGCCTGCTATGACTATATGTTTTTCTCTGTTCTTCGTGATACTGAGCTAAAAAAAGAAGAGATGTGGTGTCTTACTGGAGAAAGAAAGTCAGTGCAACATAAGGCAAAAGTTCTCCTTAATAATTGCTCTGTAGGAATGAGGATATAAAATTAAGGTTTACCTAATATACTTGATAATGGTAATAAACTCATAATGGTAAGCTCTTAATCAGTTAGGTCAGTTATCTAATACAAATATTTTTGTACTGCAGTAAGGAGATACACTTGTACAGTTAAAGTCATCTAGTGAGTACAGCCGTAGGGAGAGTCACGTAAAATTTCAGACATCAGAATTGGCCTCTTAAGTGATAAACTATCATATAATTGGGGGGAAAGGAATGCATGTTTGTTACAAAGTGATTCAAAGTCTTGTGTATTAGATTGTATTGTTGCCTCTTGATAATTTTTAAAGAAGCTGTTTAATGCTTATCAAATGATACTTTGAAGATATCTTTAAGCTGTGTAGTTTTTCCTGCTAAAGCCTGTATAATGATTTGAACCCGAAATTGTGCCAGTATGAACATCCATGTTCCAAGAATGGGAATATGAACAATGCTGGATGGATAGTGAATTATGTTTGAATCATAACTAGTTCAAGTGCTCCCCCAGAAGTTTCTGATAGTGCACTTCTGTCATTTGAAAAGTGAAAGTGTATTTTTGTGAGTTTACTGTCTTGAAACTGTAATTTGTCTTGTTTATTGTTTTTTTTTCATTGCTAATAAAGGCAGACCCACTCTTTAACTTAAAAAAACCCATCAGTTACAACTTCTGTTATACTTCAGTAACCTTTTTCTGCCTTGCTTTTGCATTTTACCTAAAGAGATGCTTCAGGCTTATAAATGTGAATGCCAAAATTTAGTATTTTTATGGTTGGTTGTTTTTTGGTTTTTTTGTAACAGTAATAGACTTAATGTGGGTGGTTGTATCTTCATAACGTGCTGTTCTACTGGTTTATTAAGATAATTTAATCAGGATTATCATCATTTGATTTTAAATTATCTGAACTTGCAAAGAGAACATTGTCCATTCATGCTGCTTTCTGACAATTAACCTAGCCTTAAAAATGAAACTTAGATGAGCTATGAATGAGTCTAATAAGAAATGTGAATCTTTCCACTGGGAAAAAACACGTTTGTCCTGTTGTTACCTATTCCTGCTGTGTTACAGTCAACAAACAGGAGTTTTGGTTAATTTCCACGGGAATACCAGTTAAAAGTGTACAGCTACTGAAATTTACCCAGAATCCAAGGAAGAGTTAAAGCTTATTTTCAGGAAGATTTAAAAAAGGTACATACCATTAATAGTTAAGTAGTTGTTAGCATTTTTATTAGAATTGAAGCCTATCCCTAATATCTTACAGATATGCTCCAGGGGAAAAAAACCCCCAGCTTATCTGAAATGTTTAATTATTAAATTAGCGTGTATTGGTTAGTGTTCCTTTTGGGTTTTATTTTTACAGTGAATAAATGTGTTGTTTTCACATAACTACTGCATGAAGTTACAGCTCTTCTGGTTTTATAGACCTAAACTCTAATATTTGTATACTTTCCGTGCTGTTGTTATGGAATTTCCAATACTCTTAATTGTTTTGCTTTAGCAGGTGACTGGTAGAAGGGAGACACGTGTTCTTGGCAATGTCGAGAAGAAAATTGGAGAATAAAAGCCTTTCTGGCTTGTTAGACACACCTCTGCACACAGCAATCAAGACAGAGAATTTCCACAATTTTTATACGCTTGAATCGAAACAGCTAGGAAGGTAAGATTGTTCCTATGTATTTTGCTTTAGCAGAAGGAATTTCTACTGCAGGAGAATTCTTTGTACAGTGATAGAATTTTTCTGGCAAACTTTTATAGTAGTCAATGGAGAATGAAGTATCCTTCCCAGTCTTCTTCTTTGCAACATCCAGTGGGTTCTCTAGGGACCAGGAGAAAAAGGTACAGTGAGACATAAGTTGCCAGCCTTTTACACATCAGAGAGATGTTTTCGTAGGCATGTAGATTTGGGATTATCTTCCTTTTCTTGCATTTCCCCTGTCTAGTCACACATCAGATTTCAGGTACACGGACTAAAGAGGAGATGACATAGAATGACATACACAAAGAATGGGGATTTTGAGTTGGTTGATCCAGTTGTTGGATGAATTTTCTGAAGTCAATAAAACCTTTTCTCTCCCCACCCTCAAGCAATTTCGAACAACCTACTGTTTCAGAGTAGTTTTGCAGCCTTCTTCCGTTGCTCATGTTTGCAACAGTAAAATAGGAAATAACAAAAAACCCCAGACTCTTGGTATTTCTGATACTGTGTCAGACATACGAGTGAATATGTTTTTTGAAATCGCTGTGTTAGCTCACACCTTGAAAATATTCGGTGAATTGGGTGTAAAGCCACGCAAACATAATGCCATGGTCGAGTGTCCAAGCTCCTGGAACAGAGGTGGCACGGGTCACTCTCACAGTTGTGAGTGACCAGCAAGTCACAGCAAGTGCCTTGCTGGGCTACACAGCAACCCTTTGCACCTGCAGCTTGTTTTGTCAGCAGTGATGTTCTTCTGTATGTGGTTTTGTAAGCTATTTAGCCTTCTCTTGGGTTTTTTCTGTTTTTCTAGCACGTGCTTTATCTGCTAGACTTTTACAGAAGTGCACATTGCAACCCGTAACTTTCCTCTTTTCTTAACTATTGCCTCTTTTCTTAACTATTTGCTTTTGAATTCTGGGCTCTGCAGAAGCAGTTGATATGCACCATCCTCTAGAACTCCAGTATTGTTAAGAGGCTGGATTTTTAGGTTGTACACACTTGTGAGATGATGCCCAAAACAAACAAAACTATAGATTTTCTGTGGATTCCAGAACACAGTCTTTAACACTTTGTTACATGCAAAACCAGGCATAATAAAACACGTGCCAAAAAGCAGAGGAAACAGAAGCAGAGTACTATGTTTTCCAAACATACTTTTGATTTTTCCTGGCCTGTGTGTATGTTTTATAATGTTTTCAGTGTTGCCTGTCTAAAAGATTCAATATGCCTTTTTTTTTTTCACTTGCAATTTTCTTCTTCCTCTTCAGATTATGTAGTAAATAGTTCTTTTGTTCTCTGGTTAAGCTTCTCAAGTCCCATTTCTTCCTCCCACACCCTTATCTGCTAGGTCCTCTGGTATTTAAGACACTGACTCACGAAGCTGGCAGGTTGGGTTCTCTTTAGTGGGTTAAGTAGTTTTGTCCCTGGTGTGCGCATGGCTTGGCTTCTTCTGAAGCTGTTAAATTTCTGTGGTTTATAACTTGAGATATGAAAACATCTTGAAATCAGTTTCTCTTGTAAAACTGGGCTGTAAAGAGGGATGGTTACGCAGCTGCTTTGCAGGCAGCAGGGAGTGGGAACTACTCTGCTTGCTTCGCTGCAGCACTTCCGACCTGACTTCTCTGCATTTCTGGGGCAATTTGCACTGCTCTAAAAGAATTATTTTGTCTTGATTTTGTCTTAATTGGCGCACTGCAAATAGAGTATAAACCAGTGGAAATTCTTACATCATCAATCTGGAGATGCCACTGACCCTTCAAAGCTGTGAAACCCACAGCAACCAGGAGGAACATGGGCCAAAACTGTCAGGGAAGATCTTACTGTTCTCATGAAACTCAACCAGTTCCCCTTTGGTAATTTTAAAGAAACTTTTGTGGTTGACAGGGTCATGTGATGTGAAAACAAGAATATAAGCTGGGGCAGGGAGTATTTTCAACTTTGGTATATTATGAAATTCATCTCAATAACTTAAAATGTTCTGCAATAATTAGCTGGTTTAACAATTGGGAAAGAACCTGGCAATTTCAGGCTTACAAATATTGCTAAAATGAAGAGCATGCTTGTGCCAGACTGTAAATAACTTTCACCACTTAAATGAATTTTTCCTTTGAGTTTTGTACCCTTAGTGCTTAAAAAAATGACAGAGAAATCCTACAACTAATTTACGTAGAAATAAATGATGACAGAGAAGCTGTTTCATTGCATTTATTTCTAAGTAAGTTATAGTAGTATGATTAGAGGTCAACTTTACATGTTTAATAATGCAGGTTTGTGCAGACTACTTAATATCTGGTTATTTGAAAATCTTATTTTTTTTCATGAGATGCTCATAGCTTTTTTGATTAAATATTGAAGTCTGGATTTTTTTTCAAAAAAGCCTCAGTCATGCCTTTTTTTTTTTTTTTTTTTTAGGACATGTTCCTTTTAGGCATTGGAGCTTTTACACTAGAAAAAAGACAAAGCAGGGCAATGTTGTATTTTCTACCAAAGTAGCTAATTTAGGTAAAAAAACCCACAGCTCAAATAACTCATACTGAACTCTTCCATTAAGTTTGTTCTTAGTATGCTGTGGTAACAAAAATATGGGTGGAAAAGCTTTTTTTTTTTGTTTGTTGTTGTGGGGTTTTTTTCCATAAGTGTAGATCTTGTACTTTGTGCATAGTTTTATACTGATTTTAGAACTTTAGACAATTTTTTTTAGCCTTTCAAGTTGTTTTTTTATAAATAATGTTTCTTGTATCATTTGAAAACACTTTGCAAGAATGCAACTAGGCATTACTGGGAATGCAATAGTAGTGATTATAAAATTTTGTTTTTTCAGGAGTTTATAACTTGTCTTAAAAAGCTGCACTTTTCCCCCCTAATTTTTTAAAAATACCAGCTTGGTGTTTTAACGGCAGTATGTGGTTTTCTTTTAAAAACATTTCTTTGCCAGGATACATTTTTGTTTCTATACCTAAACAGTTGGCTAGGAAATAAAGCAGCACACTTTATCTAACTGTAATTGAGGAAGAGAATGCTAAGTATTGGGTGTTTTTCGGTTAAGATGTTTTTGAACGTTTTGCAGATACCTGGGATTTTTGTAGCAATACTACATGATTTGTGGAGGGAAATTCTCTTTGTTCTGCACTGAAAACCTCCCTGCCCTCTTGTACATATAAATATGCTTTATTTTCTGTGTTCATTCATTGCATTTCACAGGGGGTTTGCTTTGTTCAATACTGTGTCCTGTAGGTGTTATAATGTGGTTGAGGGTTTTTTAGTATAATATTGCTGACCTGAACAAAGTCCTGACCAGTCTGGTAAGATGTCATGGCCCTGCTTTAAGCAGGAGGTTTTGAGACCTCCAGAGGTCCTTTCCAGCTCAGTTATTCTGTGAACTTACAGTTAGAATGTCGCTGTAACCCCATACTTGGATTTAGTGTTTACCTGGTTTGTATAAAGGGAATTTTACAGGGTCTCACCAAAGCTTGATCTGGCTTAGCATCCTTTCTTCTGCAGTGGCTGACAGTGAAGGTTAGGGGAATATGTAAGAACAGACCAAGCATGGCATTCCCCAATATGTTTTTCTGTTTGTTTCCAATTATTTGCCATGTCCTCTTATTTCTAGGGGAAGCTTGTGTGCTCTTTATCTCTTGGGTCTTAATGTTTTCCCTTTTATTTTGCAGAGGACGATCTGCTGTGGTTAGAAAATGTGTAGCTAAATCCACAGGCCAAGAGTATGCAGCTAAATTTTTAAAGAAGAGAAGAAGAGGTCAAGACTGCAAAGCAGAAATTCATCATGAAATTGCTGTACTTGAATTAATGAAATCTAATCCTCGCATAGTTAATCTCCATGAAGTCTATGAAACAGCAAATGAAATAATCTTAGTGTTGGAATAGTAAGTATGCTTTCATCGTGTGTTCTACATTTGTAGTTAAAAATCTTCCAGTATACTAATTTTTTGCATGAGCTGCCTGAATGCCCAGAATTACAACAGTTCACTGTGTATGTTATGCTAATATATCATTAGGATGTACTTTCTAAGCATATTTATATTTTTTGCTTTAAGAGTGTTTCGGGCAAGCTGACTGGAGATAATGTTCTTGAATCCCATTGAAAGTCCAGAGTGCTTTGTTTCATTTTAAATGATGAAAAAAAAATAGAATAGCCAAGTACTGATACCAAGTACAGAGACTTCAAAGAAGCTGAGCATGTCTATGCTCTGTGAACTTAAGTTAGCACTTGATGCTCTTTGGTGACTGAAGACTTGGGAGTTGCTTTGTGGGTTCTGAGCTTCTAAATTTAGTAGTTTTGTTGTGTCAGAACTGTTTGGCTTTTGGAGCCATTTTGTAAAAAATTCCCATATTCTTTTCAGATGTCCCTGAAGCTTCTCATTAGCTCTGAAAAAACAAGTCTAATTTTGGAATTGAATTTGAATTATCTCTTGTATTTGTTGTACATTTTCATCTGGGATGTAGGAAACGAAAAAGCAGATTTTGAAATTAAATCTCTCTAGGCTTTAAGTTTCATGTACACAGTATTTGAAGTCCTGTTAATGGTGGTCTGCATACACCATGATAAATCCCTTCAAATTTTCCAAAGAATGTAGCTAGATTCTATCTTTAAAAGCTTTTTTTCCTGGAACTAGATGATCCCTAACATATTATTTGTTGTTTTGTGAAGGTTAAAATAACAAATAATGTAGAAGTCTAGACAAAGTCCAGATGGCAAGTTTTGAACTTCTGAAAGTGCAAGTTCACATAAAAGCCATACTGATTTTCCTGCTTCTGTTTCAGCTCAGCTAACTCTGTCTTCTTATTAAAGCTCTGTAATGAAACAACTTCTTATGCTACATTGGTTGGTCATGGTCTGACTTTGTTGTAGTGTTTAGAAGTCTTGCAGTTAAGTGTTCCTACTTTTGTGGGGATTAAACACTTAAATTGTAGCAGAATAAACAGCTTTTTGTGTTCATTTCTCATTATCAGAACTCTGAAGCATTACTTTAAAAGGGTTGCAAGAAATGAGTTTATAAAGTAGTTTATAAGCATTTCATGTTCAGCCGTATTTTTCCCCCCTGCGTGTGTTCCTTGCTCTTATGTGTTGTTGGGGTTTGGAAGATGTAGGAGTAAGAGTCAGTTTGTGTTAGTGCATATCTTTGTAGAGGGAATCACTAAAGATGTGAATACTTCTTCAAAAGCCCCACCATGGAGGTTTGCTAATCTTCTAATCTGAGGGCCAAAGGAAGAATCCAGTTACTTGGAGAGAAACCTGGCAGCGGAACTAACTCATTTTACAGCTGTAGTAATTTCCAGGTCTGTCTTTGTGCATTGAAGAACTCAGAAAGGCTCTACAGAGTGACGTCAGAGCTCTGTCTCATCTGCCATTTCCAGCAGTGGCTGTAGGAAGGTGCTCTTTAGGAAGGGCTAAGGGTGATATGACTGGCCACTTTCCACTCTTTACTCTCTTTGCACTGTTGTAGCAAACAGAGATGCTGTAATGACAATGCCTTTCTGCTTATTCCTTTTAGTTTATGGACCTGTCCAAGTCTCTGAATGTGTTTTGTCCTTTTTTGAACCTGGTGATACTGTCTACTTTGGTGGTAATAAATTCCAGGTGTTCATTATCTTCTGTGTGAAGAAATATTTTCTTTTATCTTTTTCAAACTAATCAGCTAGTTTCATCAGATGCCTCCTAGTTCTTATATTGTAGGATCTGGTGAATAACAGTTTTTGTTTGGCTCTAAACCAGCTTTGGTGGTTTTGTAAGCATCATTTGTACACTTCCCCACAATCTTCTATCCAAACTGAAGAGTCAGTGTCTCTTTGGTTTGTTGTTTTGTTGTTGTTGTTGTAAAGCAACTGTCTGTCCTCTTACTTGCCTTTCTTTGTATCTTCATTAATCCTACATAAACGAAGATACAGAACCAGAACTACATGCTAAGGTTTTATACTGAGTATTGTTTTGTTGGTTGTTCTCAGTAGCCCTCCTAATGATAGCCAGGTATGGTGGTTTTTGTTTTGACTGCTCTGCACAATGGTCCTATTATTTCTTAACAATTGTCAGTCAGAATTTTCTGAGCTATCCATGCTAGTTCTAATTTTATCATTTGTGGGATTCCATTAGGTTATTTATCTGTGTACACCACAGGTCATCTGATGCTCTTTTACTCACTTTCTCTGTTGGTGCTGAACTTGCTTGTCCATGTCTTCCTTGGACTGGGAAGCCCAAACCAGGATGCTGCATTCCAGCAGCACTCTGGTGTGCTGGGTAGTGTCACTTGCCTCAGTCTGCTGGCTGTGCTTCTGCCATTACAGCCCAAGGTGCTGCTGGCCTTTCCTGCACTTCAGCTCTTGCTGTCTCTGAGGACTCACAAATCTTTCCTGCAGAGTTCTCAGCTCTTTACCCATCTGGGCGTCCACCCATCCAGATCATAATGCAACTTGTATGCAAGAATACTGTGGGAGACAGTGTCAAAACCTTGTTGGAGTTGGAGTAAATGACATCCACATCTCTTCCTTCACCTACATTTTGTCATAAAGTTGACTAGGGGAGACATTACGGGCACCTCATCTAGCAGGTTTATGACTGTGTTTATTCATGTTGTCCATTATCTAACTGTTTTATAGATTCTGTCATTTTGTTAGCATTGAAGCTTAGGCTTACTGATCTGTAGTTTTGAGATAGCCCTTTGTTCTTAAGGGAGAGGAACCTCAGGCAGTCAGAGCAGGCTGAGCAATGATTTGAAACCCATCCTGAAAGGAAACAGCTGACACTGCGGCCAAGGGTAGAAGTGTAACTAATAAACCACGTGCAACACGGTTATTTCCATGCTACTTTACACTGTACTAATAGGGTTTTCTGGAAGCCTTTTTCAGAGGAAGATGAACTTGAGATGCTGTGTAAAAACATGAATCTTTTCAGTCTTATTAAGCAAATCTACCATTTCTACACTAACAACAAAGTGACAGAGCTGAGTCCTTGTATTTCTCAATATTCTGTGTCTACTAGAGTTCTGGAAGGGACTGCTCAATAACTGACTAGGCAACTGTATATTTAATCAGCAGTAACATGCTAGATTTTCTTCCTAGTACCTCTCTGAGTCTTCCATCAGAATGGCAGGAGGCAAGTATGCAGTTTCCTCACTCCAGAAATATTCCTCAGCAGTCTAGCTGTTACTGAGTTGTAGTTCTTACATTTACACCACAGCCACATCATGTAAACAATAATGATTTTTACTCCAGAATTCTGAGAATAGGAATACTGCTGGGCTTTCTTGCTTTGAATTATTTATGAACTGGTCTAATGGAAGAAATTTTAGATTTGATTTGAGAGGCTTCTTTGGTTAGGGAATGGTGATAGAACTCATCTTCTTGAAGGCATCTTCACACCTGCTTGTAGGAAAGCATGCTTGAGGGTACTAGAGCGTTATGAGGTTTTCAACCAAAGTTCTGTTTTGCTGTCTCAACTGCTTTTGCTGGCTACTAGGAAAGGAAAAGCATCAGCAGATTTTTTGTTTTCCTTTTCTAAATGTTTATGTGTTTTGGCATAAATATGTAAAAAAAAGAAGTAATAACAATATTTCCAACCTCTCTGAGATTACAAATATATAGTAGATAGATATATATATTGCTGTATATAACATTTTTCCTCACTTAAGATTCAAAATTTAAACTTAACACGTAAGTGCTCTTGAATGTGTTTCAGTGCTGCTGGAGGAGAAATATTTGACTTGTGTGTCCCAGATCTGGATTACAGAATTGGTGAAAGGGATATTGTAAGACTTATAAGACAAATACTTGAAGGACTTTGCTGCTTGCATGAAAACAATATTGTTCATCTCGATTTAAAGGTAAGGCTACAGCAGACTTTTTATTTTAGTACTTCAATTTATTATTACATTAATCAAAGCAATTTGTTAAATACATAACAAAGATGAAGAGAAAAAGGAGTGCGTTAAAGAGTAAATATTTTTAAATAAAATTTAGCAATATGCGTTGCATAATAGAACCTGAAATGTCGTTTAGTACATTGGGCTTTTTTGCAGATGACATTTGATTAATTGAGAATTAAATATTTTCTCTTTTAGCCTCAGAATATTTTGCTGAGCAGTGTCAATCCTCTTGGTGATGTAAAAATTGTAGATTTTGGTATTTCCCGGAAGCTTGAGAATTCCAGTGAACTGCGGCACATCATGGGGACAACAGAGTATCTGGGTATGGAACAGCTGCTGCCCAATGTCTGATTTGTGCTTTGGAGAAAACAAACAGTTCCATGTAATATGCTTATGAACTTACTAGTCATTACTGGAGAGAGAACATTATAGGACAAAGCAACGTGTTTTGAGCTGTTCTTTTTTTTTTTAGAGTAGTCCATGAATATTTGCACCAAAAAGTCCCAAGTTATGTCAATAAGTGCAGCTCTCAATTCGTGCTGTAGCACTTGCTGTGATGCCGGCTGTTAACAAAAAAGTTTGGCTGTTAAATTCTTTTGATTAGAATTGAAATACAGCATTAGCATGCACAAAGAAATGTTCTCTGAGTTAGGAATGTTGTTTAGTATGATGGTTTAATGAGATTAAAATATTCCTTGGAAAGATTGCCGTTAACACTTGGCCCTCTGTGAGACATGAGTTTCCTTCATGATTTGCCAACACTCAATTTTAGGAGCACTTCAAACTGCAGTGAATAACTTGCTATCTAGCGTAGGCTAATAGCCACTGATCTTGAAATTGGCTTGGTCATCTGCTTTTGCAGTGTTAACATGCTGAAGGCATTCCCCTGCAAAAGCTATATACTTCAAAACCTCTTAGAAGAATGTTTTATGTGGATACTTCTGATTAGAAAACATCTTGAGATTTGGCTAGGAATAGACTTTAGGGCATGAAGTGCTGTTTAAGTGTGAATCAATTAAACATCTGTGTGTCCAGTCAAACAGAAATAACTTTTTTGCACTGTTGTGGCTTGAAAATAATAAACTTAACTATTGAAACTGCATGTTTAGTCTCACAATAAAGGTTGGCAAAAAATTGCCAGAAATGCAGTTGTATGATTCAAGGCCGATGAATAATATATTTATTAAAGCATTTTTCTTCTCTCCATCTCTTTAGCTCCAGAAATCTTAAACTATGATCCTATTACCACAGCTACAGACATGTGGTAGGTTGTATATCTTAATTCATTTTATTGAGGTAGGTGGGGCCACTTAATAACTTAGGGGCCAGATCTGGACACTGATGCAGTTTTTTATCTGGTTTCCAAGAGTACTCTGCTGCTGGACTAACTAAAAGAGGGAGAGATGGGAGGATATAACTCAGGGCTTACAAGAAATTACTGTGGACAGGTCTGTTGCACACTTAGAAGGGAATGCTAGTGGCTTCTGAGCCTGGAGTATAGGTATTTGTTCTAAGGGAACAATAACAGTGGCTGGATAGCATACTTTAGGTATTAGTTACTCTGGGATGACAAGCTTCAGGTATTAGCTTCTCTTGGACACTCTTCCCTCCCCACTTTTGTATTGTTAAATAATTTTATTATACAAATGATAAAAAGTATTTAACTTTCTACTTTTTATCTTTAGAGAAATACTTGCAGAATGAGTCATAAAAAATGAGACAAATACTTTAAAGTGATCCACAGCTTTATTTGTGGCTTACTAATTTTATGAACTATGTTAGTTTAAAGACTACCTTTGAGATGTTCCCTTAGAAACATGAAATATTCTTATACTCTTCTTTGAGCGTTTTAGTAATTAAAATTCAGTTTTAAAAGTTGCTGTGATCTAATTGTTCCTTTGAAATTTTCAACTCATAATAGTAACTAAACCTGTTCACGAATGTTTTTTTTTTTTAACTACTTATTATTCATGCGTTTTGGTGGGAAGATATAAAAACAAATTGCTACATCTCAGAATGACAAGGACTGCAGCAGCTGCAGTTTCCACAGTGTAGTGGGTACTAAGACCTTGATCTGTCCCATCACAAAAACATTTTTATTATACATCAGGAAACCATCTAAGATTTATAATAGATTGCATGATGTGTGACATTTTTAGGGAAAAACATCTCAGCAAGAGGATACTGTAACACAGCTTGGATGTTGAATGTGCAGAAAGGTTGACTAAATCCCAGTCTTTGATATTTCATCCAGAATTGCAGTGAAAGGTGGGGTTTTATTTATGTGGAGATTAGGAAGCCTGTCTTTCCGCTGTTCTGTCCTCCAGAATTGCTATATGTCCAAGAGAGGGATGTATAAAAAGGATGCATTTGCTTTCCTAACAATCTCAGTGGAAAGAAAAGGGTGTATTGAAAGTAAGAAATTTTTGAAAATGCCTCCACTGAGATATATATGTAGCTCTGCATGTGTGTGTTTGTGCATACCTGCTTGAATCACACAAAACTGAGATGTCACATGATGCTTTTAATTCTCTAAGTGTGGGATACATCAGGAAGTTTGATCTGCAGCACGATAAATATGCAGGATATATTGTTCAGATGTTCTGGTAGGATTATACATTGTGTTCTTATCTCAGGAACATTGGTGTAATTTCATACATGCTGCTGACACAAGAATCTCCATTTGTGGGAGCTGATATTCAAGAAACTTATCTTAATATATCTCAAGTTAATGTGGATTATTCAGAAGAAACATTTGCATCAGTTTCACAGCCTGCCAAAGACTTCATTCAAAAACTTCTCATAAAAAATCCAGAGTAAGTAACACACTCCTCCAGGCAACAGTCTTAAATTTGTGGAGCACCTAGAGAAAGTGACTGTTAATTTATATGCCTAATACCACTGATTCCTTGGAAACCTAGTGACTGAATATTCATTAGCGTTCCTATTTACAATGGTCACTATAAAACAGGACTTCAAAAGCATGTGCACATTGATATATACCATATTGAAAACATTCCAAGGGACTATGTTCCTTGTTCTGATGAACAGCTTCCCAGCTTCAGGGGAAACTGTCAACTAAATTTAGATGTGTGTTGCCACTGCTTAACCTTAACTATGTGTTTTGTAGCACCTGAGATGGTGGTGAAAAAACATTGATACTGATGCTTTAGTGTCAGTTTTGCTCAGGATTTCTTAGCATGTGTAGGAGTTATTTTAATTAAGTTTTTAGTATTTCTGAAATGGACTAAAGCAAATGGACTTTTTTCTTTTCTTTTTCAAAGGGAAAGACCCACAGCGGCGGACTGTCTTTCTCATTTGTGGTTGCAGCAAGGGGAGTTCACGCTCTTGTGTGGCCCTGAAGAAACCTGTTGCTCTTCTCAGATGTCAGGACACACAACAAAATGCTTGGAAGAGCGGAATGTAAAATCCAGTTGTAATGGTACCTGTAGCGACAAGGAAGACAAAGAAAACATTCCAGAGGACAGCAGCACAGTCTCCAAGCGTTTCCGTTTCGATGATTCATTGCAGTATCCCCCAGACTTCATGACAGACTTCTTATGTTAATACGTAATATGGACTTTTATAAAATGAATTCAGCATAATCTATTCCAGTGGTGAAAATGAGATTATGGCTTGCCAATTCATGTAGCATTGGCGTACTGGAAATGCACTTTGATTCTTTTATGCTGGTGCCTCCTTTTCTATCCATTGCTGGCAGTGGATTTAACTCCTGAGAAATCGGAGTTGTTGCGCCAATAAAGTGAATTATTTTTTTTAAGAAGATATAAATAAATATTTTTGCACTTTTCGAGTTCTAGTCAAAAAATGATGCTAGAGTGAACAAACCGAAACCTGAAAATGAGTTTGTTTATACTCAACCTTTGCCAAACTGTGGTTGAATACATGCATGCTTTTATGACTCACCTTAATAAGAAATTGGTCTGAGCAGGGAAACTTGAATCTAGCTGTCTTATTGGAGTAGAGGCTAAAGTTGGTATGGTTTGGGACTGATAAATCTGTTGGGGCCATTTGGAAAACCGTTTTCTGTCTGGGACAGCTGGTAGTTATGGAAGTGTTTCTGCCTTATGGATGTGGTCCTCTAAGGGGTTGTAATGCATACTCTGTGGTTTCGCTGTGTTGGATCTCTGCAGCTCTTGAATAGAAAACGAGTAGACTGTCAGTCCTTGTGCTGGTGGTCCTTGGCTTCTTACCAGTAAATTGTGTTTGAAGAAGGTGAGGTTCCTATGCTGATGTGAATATTTGATGAACTGATTAGATTGCCTTTATAAAACCTCTGAAATATTGTCATCTATCTGTATTGACCTCCTCCTTATCTTAAAAAAACTCCCCAAAACAACCAAAAAACCACAAAACACCCCCGCTCCGAAAGAACAACCAAAAACACACAAAGAAACCCCGAAGGAGAAAGCCTCTTTATAGTTAAAAGTAGTAACTGAATAAACCGAAAATAACCATTTTTGCCAGCTAAGCTGCAGTTAACAACTTTTCTTTATGTCTCTCTAGTGTAGAACTGCAGTGCATCTTTGTCAATTATTGTTGCCCCTAATGACTCAGCTTCATGCCTGCTCTGAGAAATGGACAGCAGTGTGTTAGTATTTAAAGACAAACCACCTGATAATTGGTTTAAGGCTTTTAATTTGGTTTGCTTGGTGGTATTTTTTTTAAGTTATGTCCCTTCCACTTCCTGTTTCTAGGCTCTTAGGAAATCATGTCTATGTAGTGAGTCTTGGCTTAGAGCAAATGCCAGTGGTGTCCTAAACAGCCTGAAACTAGTACTGACTAAATGCCTAATCATAATAGAGGCTAAAGTCTTTTTGTGCAGGGAATGTATTAAAACTCCTACAGATATTTTGAAAGTAAATGTCACTTGAAAATATTTTGGGGATTTTCCACTCCCCAGAGCTTAAATTTAATTGTTTTTGATTTGGATTTATTTTGTATAATAAAATACCATCATCTGATAATATTTTTCAGGTGTGCCTGTGGATTTGTCAATAGTTAGGCAGATTGGAGTTTTGGAAAAGTATATGATTGAGAGGTGAACATAATGAGTGGTAGAAGGTTGTGTTTTATCTTTCTTCACACCAGGAAACAACAGGTTTTTTACAAATAGATTTCAATATAAGGTATCACCATAATGCGTGGGGGAATTCGGGACTGTTGTCTTGATTTGGGTGACGCTCGTGTCAGCAAGTGCAAAGCAGACTGAGATGTGAGGCAGCTTGTGCTTGCCAGAAGAAGTAAAAGTTTTCCAAGATTTAATTTCATGTGAAATAAAGTAACAGTGTATTGAGCACATACAGGGCTCCGATGCCAAGGTATAAATGAATCACATTCAGTCTCCTCCATGTAACTTTTTTCAGTGGTACTGAGAGTGTATAGGATTATAAAATTCTTTTTCAGGAGGCGGTTGCTGGATTGCATTCAGGTACTTTATACCCTTAGTTTTCAAAGTCCTTGGCTTTTCCCAGTTGGAGCCTTATTTAACTTTTTTGGTTTTTTGCCACCAGCATGGATTCCAATTTGAACTGGGTAAATTAAAAACACAAACTATTACATATTTACACAGAAGTTAAAGTTCACTTAAGGTAAAGAAGACAATGTCAAAAGCTGTAAAGGCTAAAAGGATGTTTATAAAATTGTTACACTTCAAATTCTGCAAAAATATTACTGAATTGAAATTACAACTATTTTTACCATCTGAAAAATCTGAAAGCATATGCCAGCACTTTATGACATAGTTGTTATTACTAAAGATTTTTATCACAGTATGTGATGTTTACATTTCTTACTACTTTAGAGCTAACTTATCTTTAAATAAATGAAAATTGGTCTTCTCCAAGGAATTTAGGTTTTGAAGACTTTATTTGTACTTTACATAAACCTAAAATGTGTCTTGAATCAGACTTATGTTGGATAAGTGCATTTGATTTATTTAAAAATACTATTGTGCATTCATAACTTCAATTGAATGTAAATACATACATTCCAGGCAACTGTTAGTCTGTCTTGCTTCCTGCCGTATTACTGGGAATTTCCAGGTGTTAATGAGTGATGAGTAACATTTTCAGATGACTGAAGTCATACTTCTATACAGTTCATGACCTTTTTATATTAAAAAAAAAAATAAACTTTGCAGTTTTTTTTCCCCAAATATCTGTGTTTTCATTCCTTTACAGAATCAAAGAATAGTTGAGGTTGGAAGGGACCTCTGGAAGTCATGTTGTCCAATCCCAACCTGCTCAACCCATGCCATCTAGGCCTTGTTGGCCAGAATGATGTCCAGATGGCTTTTGATCTCCAAGACTCCATCTCTGTGAGCAAACCTGTTCCGGGTCTCAGTCATCCTCACAGTAAAAATATGTTCTTGTGTTCAGATGGAGAGTCCTCTGTTTTAGTTTGTGCCCATTCCCTTTTGTCCTGCCACTGGGCATCTCTGACAAGAGCCTGCTGGTAATATTTTGCCTCGTGCAGCCCACGCCCTTGCCTGCTTTGTGGAACAGTGCTGGCTCCTGTTCAACTTGGTGTCCACCAGGTCCTTTTCCCAAAGGTGTTGTCCAGCTGGATGGCTTCAGTGTGTGTCAGTGTATGGGATTGGTCCTGCACAAGTGGAGAGCTTTGCACTGCGCTGAACTCCCTGAGGTTCCTGTCAGCCCGTTTCTCCAGCCTGCAGAGGTCCCTATGGACGGCATCATGACCCTCAGGTATATGAGCCACTCCTCCCGGGTTTGTGTCCCCTGCAGCCTTGCTAGGGGCATGCTCTGCCCTTCATCATTAACGAGGATGTTCAACAGGACTGTCTGTGAAGATCTTCTGGGTGACAGTGTCAGAGTCCTTGCTGAGGTCTAAGTAGGCAGTGTCTGCTGTTCCCCCCTCAGTTACTGACCAGTCATTTCACTGCAGAAGTTTATCAGGTTGCTCGTTGTGGCTTCCCCTTGCTGCATTCATGGTGACTAACTGATGACTCATGAACTTGGCAGCTAACTTCTTGGAACTGTTTTATATTTGTCTGGGTTTTATACATAAAAAGTTGATTTCCTGTATGCAATGGTCTAGTTATATCTTGCAGTATTTACTGAAGTGATACCTTTTATGTTAAATTCTAATAGCCTTTGGTGAATAACCATGTGAGGAAACTTAAATGGAATGTTTGTTACATGTATTAACCTCCTAGGGCACTAATGGTACATTTGTTTCATTTTCAAGTAGATGGCTGAAATAAAAACAAACAAAGCCAACAAGTTGCCTTTAGAAAGCGAATTGCACTCAAAGGTGGTAACCCCTCGTTGCCTGGTTAATGCATTTCCTCCAAAGACTCATTTAATTGACAAAGCTTTCTCATTGTTTGAAATGTACAAATGGGCTTTCTTTTTAGTGAAAGAAACAGTGTCTTCATGTGCTTGGTTTGGTGTTGCAGCATTAAGTTCAAAAATTATCTGAATATTTGCATTTCCTGTATTGAAGGTTCTTATCAGGAAAGCTGCCTATTTTTTCTTTAATTTTTTTAACACCTCAGGAAAACAAACTATTCTGTTTAAAGGTGATTTGAGACAACTTGAAATTTCTGTCTTTTCAAGAGGCCTTCTAAGGAAGAAGACTTGTTAGAAAAATGCATTATAATGGCTTTAAACTGGAAGAGAATAGGCTTATATTAGATGTTAGAAAGAAATTCTTGACAGTGAGCGTGGTGAGGCACTAGAACAGGTTCAAGAGAAGGTATGGGTGCCCCATCCCTGGAAGTGTACACGGCTGGGTTGGATGGGGCTTGGAACAACCTGCTCTAGTGGAAGATGTCCCTGCCCACGGCAGGGGATTTGGAAGCAGATGATCTTTAATGTCCCTTGCAGCCCAAACCATTCTGTGATTCCATGGTAGTAGCTGACCATCTTTTTACCAGGACAGCTGTGCTTCTACTCTTGCCAAGTCAGGTAAGTCCAACTTGAAAAAATATTTTGTAAAACTGGGGCAAGATACAAAGGTGCGATTACTGTGTGTTTGTTTCAGAAACCACTCATCCTGTGCATTAAGAACCTGGCAGCTAACAGACTTGAAAATACTGCTTGGTCAACTCAAGACTGGAGAAGCAAGCAAGACACAGAGTGAGTCAGTAAGTAAAACATCTATCAAATTAATAGTAACACTACAAAGCTGAATTGCTAAGTCATACCAGTGTATAAGAATATAAGGAATTTTTTTAGTAATTAAAAGCAGATACATGGCTTATGACATAAAAATTCTTATCTGCTAGCCCAGAATAGGGAATAAATAGTAGCATAGATGTTGTTGGTTCTCTGTAAGAAGGAAGTTGTTTTCTGATAATGAAAAGTACTGATTTTCTTTATAATGTTCCTAACATTAGCAGTCTGTGTCTTTCCTCCTCTGAAGAGTACAAGCAGATGTGCTATTTCCAGTTTCGTAATCAGATAATAAACCCCAAAATGTCACATTCTAGCAAAAGGAATCACAATGCCTGGCAGTGGATGGTAATGCATGCTGAATGTGCCACTCCTTTCTGTAGGTATAGTTTCTAATAGTTGGAATAGTAAGGAGTTCTGTTTGCATGGCCTCCAGCTGGACTGTTACAGCCAGTACAGTGCAGAGCTTGTTTGAATCTCCCTATGATATGTTGAGTATGAGGGTATTCCTCATTTCAAGATCAAACCCAGGCCCTGGTACTGGCTTGGATTTAGAAAATGCACTGGGAATTCCAAGTGCTGTTGAGCCTTCTACAGCTGGACAAAGCAGAAATACCCTACTGGTTCTTTGCCTGTGGTGTTTTAATGGAGGGGCTTTTATGTTTAAGGCTTGCTATCTAAACACTTAAAATGTTCTGTGTGCAGTTCACAAGGTTGGTTACAGGCCTGAATTGGAGCTCATTTATAGGGATTTTCCAACAGGGTAACTCTGTAAAATGTAGTGCTATCTTTTGTTGCTGTAAAAACAAAACCACTCAAAATTCACAAACTATCCAACATAGCAACAGCTCTTTCAGATCCCATTGAAATCCAAAACTGGTCATGGCAGGGTGCTAGAAGTCATACAAACCAGTTATTTAGATCGGTCAAATCATTGGATTCACGATTAAGGGAACGCACATTGACTACCAGTGGAACTGAAGGAGTTTTTTACTTATATTTTCTTGTATTCTGTAATTTAGAGGGGTGGAGGGCAGGTTGTTTAAATCCCAGGCCGTTGTGCACAAGATTGGCTGATGCCATGATGTGGCACTCGAAACATCTTTGGTTGCTGTTAGAGTTTAGACACCCCAGCACTGCATTTTAGCTTACTAAGAATGATTTTGCAAGCACAGCTGAGTTCTTTTGCATGTTTTGTTGGGATACCTGTCCCACTGCTTTGCCTAAAGACAAGCACCTGATTTCAGCTTCTGACTGAATGATGGGTTTTATCCCTGGGAGCCAATTGCTGATGCTGTGTAAGCAGGGCCTGGTGGGGCAGTCGTGTGGGCAGAGGGGAGGCTGTGGTGTAGGAGGGCTGTGACTGGTACCCTCCTGAAAGATCAAGCTGCAGTGTCTGTGCCATGAACTCCACAAATCAGGGTTTTAGAAGCAGCATAGTCCTCCTCAGAGCTGCCCAGATCTCCTTTAATAAATTTTGCAGTGCAAATTTAAGCAGACATTTTTGGTCTGGGCTGCTGTTCCGATTCTGTTTTCAGAGACAGCAATGCTCTCCTACAGGCACCCCTTTAGAAAACCACAGAAATTAAGCTGTCTATACCAAGTGTTTAACTTGGTACAAACTACAAAATATTACATCATTGTCCTGGTTTCGTCTGGAATAGAGTTCACTTTCTTCTCAGTAGCTGGCATAGTGCTGCTGGCTTTTGGACTCTGTATGACAATAACATTGATAACACACTGATGTTTTGCTTGTTGCTAGGCAGTGCTTTCTCTAAGCAAAGGGCACTTCTGTTCCTCTTGATCTGTCTGTGAGAAGGTGCTCAAGAAGCTGGAAGGGAGAACAGCTGACCTGAACTCATACACCTCATATGAATTCCATACCAGTTAAATTATTATTTAAACTGGGGGGAGTTGACTGGGAGGGTCTGACCACTGCTCAGGTATAGGATGGGTGTCAGTCAGCACGTGGTGAATAATTGTGTTGGGTGTTACTTGCTTCCCTTGGGTTTTTTTCCTTTATTTTTTTCTCTCCTTTCATTACAATTATTATTACTGTTGTATTTTATTGGTATTATTATATTTTTTGTTGTCTTCATTGTTAAATTGTTCTTATCTCAATCCATGAGTTTTTGGGGTGGTGTTTTTTTTTCCCTCTCCTTGATTCTCCTCCCCACCCCACATGAGGGAAGGGGAGAGTGAATGAGTAGCTGTGTGGTACTTAGTTGCTGCCTGGGGTTAAAACCATGACAGTCACAAGCCCTCTCCCACTTTGTTTGGTTTTTTTGTCAATTAAAATATCATCATGCTTCATGTTTAAATAATTCAGTTTATTTCCAAAGTTGGAGGAAGCTTGAATCACAGAATAGTTAGGGTTGGAACACGTCCAGGTGGCTTTTTAAATGGCTCCAGAGAGGGAGATTCCACACCCTCCCTGGGCAGCCTGTTCCAGTGCTCTGCCACCCTCAGTGTAAAGAAGTTCTTCCTTGTGTTTAGGTGAAACTTCTTGTGTTTTAGTTTGTGGCCACTAGTCCTCGTCCTGTTGCTGGGCACTGCTGAAAAGAGTCTGGCACCATCTTTTTGGCACCCACCTTTGAGATACTTATATGCATTAATGAGAATCCCTCTCAGTCTTCTCTGGTGTAGGGTAAACAGGCCCAGCTCCCACAGTTTCTCCTCATAAGAGGAGAAATGCTGAAAACAAGTGTCCATAGAAGCTTTAAGCTATGAATATGGTTTTAAATCACAGGGCACTAAGTGGTACTAATTTGTATTATTTCTCTAGTGGCCTCTACAAGAAAAACTTTAAAAAGCACTCCCTGGCAAGTTGTGTGAAGTAATTTTGCCTTTACAGCCTATGTCAAATGATCACTTAGAATTTAGCAGACATAGAGTTTGCAGTTTGGGTACTGTAGAATCCCATCTCCTTACTTACAAATACCACCTCTGTAATCAAAACCCTGCTTTTTCCGTGATGTATTCAAGCTCCAGTTCCACAAACCCTTATATTCACCCTTGAAATGTAATGTGCCTGTAGTCACTTGCTGATCAGTGAAGTTCTGATGTGTGTGCCCAGTATTAAATGTTTGGAATACAGGTGGTTGGCTGAATTTGGTGAGTCTTAATAATTTGAACTTTAGCTACAGTGAAGTTTAATATCAGGTATAATTGTAGTAATTTTTCCAAGTAAAAAGTAAAATGTTTACAGGTTGAAATATGTGCTCTGTGAGAATACGGTGCCTTTAAAATGCATACATATTATGGTATAATTTTGTGTTGGAGAATAAGCAAATTGCATTTAATCATGGGTAGCATGTAATATTCTACCAGCATCAAACTGCTTCTGATCGCTCTCCCAACCTCATTACTGAAAAGATGGGTCAGTCTTTATTTGGGGTGTTCTTTAAATAGCCAAATATCCTCTAGATGCAATAGCATCTAGAGCATCCATAGCAATGAATATGTTCTGAAGCATAGAAACTGCTGTTAAAAGACCAGAAATTCTTGACTGTGAGGGCAGTGAGACACTGGAACAGGTTGACCAGAGAAGCTGTGGATGCTCCTGGAAGTGTTCAAGGCCAGGTTGGATGGGGCCCTGAGTAACCTGGTCTAGTGGAAGGTGTCCCTGCCTGTTGCATTTGGGTTGGAACTGGATGATCTGTAAGTTCCCTTTCAACACAAACCATTCTTTGATTCTCTTGTAGTTATTTTAGTAGTTTTTTTTCTTGGTAGCACCATGTTTTTTTCAAAGACCTGGGAAAGACTGTCTGGATTGGCTTCCATTCGTCCCAACCTTTAAGCATACAGCTTCACTTATTCTTCTGAGTTTTATTCAATAAAATAATTAGTAAGGCAGTTTTCTTAACAAGTTATATGCTGTGAAAATGCCTAATACCATACCATTGCAAACAAATACCTTTCCAGGTAATTTTTTCTAATTTGATTTAGTTTTCCTTGGGGGAAAAAAAAAGCATTTAAGTTCAAGTATTAGTTACTTCTGGCATCATGTTTGCATTGAACTATATAAAGAAGATGTTCCTTTTTAATTTCTATTCCCCAGGACTGTATGGAAAGTGGAAACCTGGGACAGGCTTGCATTGAAGCAGAAATTAGTGGATGCTTTCCTGATAGAAAGTGTCAATTTTTCCCCAGCAGACAGCAATGTTTTCCAATGGTATGCATGAATGCCAGATACATTTGAAGAACACAGAATTAAAGTAACAGCAGATCACTATCAGGATGGTCTGAACAGCAGCATGACTGCAGTTCATGGTGGCTGTGCTGGGCTCACAGGGCAGTGTGGGACTGGACCAGAACAAAGTTGTCAAGAAGAGAAGAGATCATTTGTGGTTTGAGGTTCTCTTTGTGGATTTTTTTCCATGCCACCATGTGGGGGTGGGAACAGCCCCCCCTGGGCTTGGGCAGCTCTTTGGGAACAGGGTGGGAGCTGGGGGCTGCTCTGCACCGGGCACTGACAGTGGCAAATGGTATTTGCTGCCTGGATTTCAGTGTGACATTTTCTCTGTTATTGATGGTTGTTGTTTTCTTCTGAAGAAAATCAGATTTTTTTTTTTTTCAGAAGAAAATCAAGAATTTATGCCACAGAACTGTGAAATCAATAGTACTCATTTTGGAGAAGAAATTCAGTAAAAGTTAAAAAGGGCAGGAAATTCAGAATTTTGCTGAGTATTGTAGTTCTGAATGTTGTGTACTGAATTATCTTTTTTGATAAAATTCCCTAATTCAGATATTCTGGGCTCATCAAATACAAATTATTTTTTTTTTAATGTGATGTGTGTTATCCGTGGCAGAAAAAAGAATCATCTTCTGTACAGGAGAGTATAAACGCCAAAATAAAAGTTAACAATCTTAATTTGATTTTGGCTAAACAAGTAAGGCAGCATTTTCCAGAAGATGGCACTCTCTTTCCACAAATGCAATGTTTGAGTTTCATTGTTTAAAAGGATGCTCTAGCCCAGACTATGTGAACAGTGTTTCTTAAAGCATAAAGCGAACTTGAGTCTGCCTGTGATTGTTTTTTGCACTTATATGCCATTGTATTATACAATTGCTTTATTTACTTAGCTTTTCATTGGAAATTTGAATAATCATACCTTTCTTCTTCATTTTAACTTTAAGCAGTGCAGGTTAATGAGGATTAAAGTACTTAGTGTTTAATTTCCACTTCCTATAACTTTAAAAGAAAATCTCAGGTACAGAAGCTTTTTTGTTCTTCTGGGGCAGAAAGCAGGAAAAAATGCAAGAAACAAATTATTAGAGGAAAACATACCAGGCTTCAATCTGCAATATATTCAAAATTATATTTAGAAATTATCTAAACTGAGGTTATCCTTGAAAGGTGCTAGAACCAGATTAATCATTCTGTTATTAGAAATACACTCGAAGTTAGATATAAATTTAAATAGGATGATATGCAAAAGTAAAAGCTCTGGTATTTTTCTGGAATGAATAGATGAAAAAAGCTTTCAGTTTGGGAAAATAGGGGAATAGATAAAAAACCGTTTTGGTCTAACTAAATTGCATTTGTACTTGTTTTCAATTTTCACTGTAGATGGAACTAGAAAATTCAAAGTATCTGATGGCCAAAATAATTTCAGAACATGTTGTGAAATCAGTTCTCAGAAATTTCGTGTAATCACTATGTTCATGTTATGACATTTTGGGGTTTTTTGAGCTTTGATGAGAGATTTCCTTGCAAGATGCCAGTATTATAGAGTTGAACTTGACGCTGAATCTAGACACAAATTTATTTTTTATTCTCAGCAATCCAATCTAGATTCATTCTAAAGCTGAATATTGCCTGTTTTCACATGTAGTTATAGTGTCTTTTTTCCTGTCTAGATCATTGGGGATGTACTTGAGGCTTATCCAAAACCTCCACGTGTTGATGGCGTAAGAGAGTGGCCTGGACAAGCAGTTCTTTGTGCATCCCAGACTTTCTGGACAATGCAAGTACAGATGGCTATTAGAAATGGCCAAAGGGTAAAAATATTTTAAATTTAAATTTATGTCAAATTGATACAATGTAGTAGTAAAACAGAGCTTTGAGAATAACCTTTTTTGGCGAATAGTTGTTATATCAGTTGAAAGAACTTCTACAGTATTGTGGTTTTGGATTCTCCATGTTCATATATAGCTGAGCTATACCACAAAGTTAAATCTAATCTAATCTTTTATCCATATATGGAGCAATATTTAAGGCTGTGTAACATTTTATGCTTATTCTCAAACTGAAGCAATGACTCCTGCTAATAGTGGCTTTTTTGACCACCTCCATTCTGACATGCAAGGAAAAAAAGCTTCTGAGTGTCTCAGAAGAGGGAATTAAAGGAAAAAGAAGACAGTATCTGCTAATACAAGGAGTAAACCTTGCAACATGTCTGAAGATTTGAAAATATTTTCTTTTTCCAGTAATAAAGGAAATCCTCCATTTCCTGGGAAAAGAAATAAGGCTTGTAGTTACTGTACCATTTATCCTCAATTGGTGAAAGACTTTTGGGAAGGGAGACAGAAATTCTAATCTTACAGATTTTAGATTTTTTAAAAAAATTAAAGCCATACTCAGCTTAAGAAGTCTTTACTTAGTGACTAAAAGAGAAAGTTAGAAAAGGTTAAATTAATTTGGTTCTGGGAATGTTTGTTAGAGAATTCTGAGTCTAGATAAAAGCTCTTGTGCTGGTCTGTATCAAGCCTTTTCTGTACATGAGCAGGCAGGAAAACCTGTCCTTCCTGTCGCTCAAATTCTGTTGTAGTGGGAATACTGCTCATCTGGCTTCAGCCCAAGAATCTTCACTCTGCAGTGGAAAAGAGCTTGTATGTAGTGAAGCAGTGGAGAGGTATTTGCATTTCCTGACAATCTGTCACAAATGTGGCAGGGAGAAGAACTCTGTCTTCCAGCCTTCGATGTTCTTTCTCTTCTCCATTCCTATGTTGTGAATCAAAGACACATGACAGAGAGTCAGTGACCACGTCTGAGGCCAAAAGTACTGCATCCTGCCTAAAGCACTTCAGTGTTTTCTGGGACAGGATGCCAGGATCATTTAAACCACTTGTTAATATTATGTATTCACACGCATGCACACACACACATGCTGCCTTTCAGCCACTTCTGAGTTAATTGTTTCCAACAAGTAGCTGTTGTACATAAATCAAAGGTGCAAAGTTTCATTTCCCTGCTTTTGAACTCTGTTTACTGCTTTATTCTCATAAATAAAAAGAATTCCTACTAAGCAGAAGATTATCGAAATTTATTGTTTGAAAAGTAACTAGTTGAGATGAGAGATCTCAAAAGCATAAGAATCTATTAAGAGTTACCAGTGCCAGTGTGTTTGGAGAGGAACAGCAGGCTAGCAGGGAGAAAAATCATCAGCAGGTCTAGATAAGTTCTTCTCCATTCAAATGGAAGCTATTCCTCCACAGAAATATGCTTTGGTGTGAATGTCTTACTGAGGTTCATTCACACTTTTTAATTTCAATTCAGTAGGGTACTTCATCACATTTAAGGACTGTCATGATACCGGTGCTTTCCTTAATTGGGCCTTTCCTGTTTACTAGCAACTTATTAGCATGAAAGGAACTATCAATTATTGTGAAAAAGAAATAACTAGGCTAACTGAACACAGACTATAGCCGAAAGTCAATAAACTGAGAAATTACAGAAAAATGCATTTTCTTGTTAGCTTTTTCTGAATTGTAGGTGTGTTATTGATTCTAACTGTTGTGGGACATAAAGCTGTTTTTCTACTGTGACAGTGACCTTTAACCAGAGAAAATATATTGCATACGTATAAGCAGACCTTTAAAACACGATGTGGTATTTTCCTTAATGTGAAATGATGTAAAAAGATAAGGGCTATTTTCTGTGTTGCAGGAATAAAGTCGTGTATGTTTGCAGATATGTGTCATTGATGTTTTCCACGTGGCTTCAGAAAAGTAGGAAAAAAGCATCCCAAACACAAAACCCTACTGAGCTACCAGAGAATGGAAGACATTGTACTACTATTATACTGAGATGGAACTTTTTAATACAGAGAAATAAAAGGAATATAATAAGAAGTATAAGAAAAAATAATCATGCCTTTGACCAGACATTCAACTTCCTAACTTTTAAGAATTTTTGCAGGCAGTAGAGGATTTTCTGGAACAGAATAATAGGTTGAGGACATGGCCACCTTGGTGCGAGGAAAGCTGTCTAAGCAGAATTGAGTGACTCTAGGAGCACTTATGCCTGATGTTCACGCTAGGAATGTTCTTGCATCTCCAGTAAGCAAAAACACCAAAGATGAGAGTGACTTTGAATGGTTAAGTCAGCTTAGGTGCTGCTGGGAGTTAAGTGATACCTCTCAATCCTATTAGAAGGTAATTTCTGTTCACAGTTTTTCAATTTCTGCTTCCTTGCTCACACAGAGAATGGTTATGCTACTGTGAGAATTTCTGCTGATAAGAGAATACCTGTAACAATCATTTCATGGATTGCTAACTAGAATGGCCAGTAGCCAGACATAAACAGTTTTTAATTAAAATTACTTTTTGTCATCACTGCTGAGTCTCAGTACGTTTGCTGAATTTGCAGGGAGTGTTACAGAGAATTTGTTCACTCAAAGACTGTATTTTGGTTTTGTGATTCTGCAGGATTAAAAATGCTATAGGGATGACAATTTTCAGTTAGAGATTTTAATCTGACTTACTGTGAATAGTATTTTATTTGTGCATTATATTTATTGGAAAAGTAACAATGTTTTTACTGGATAGAGGTAGGATATAATATTTTACAGTTATCAGGACAAGATTTCCCATAATACAAAAGACATTGAACATGAAATAAAGAAAAATTATATTTTGTAGGGCTCATACATTGCCAGAGTAATCAGATAGACCATAACTACAGCTATTGATCACTATTGCTTCTGTTTACCTTTTAGAAAGTCCATTAGAGCACTAAATAGCTAGACAAGACAGTTTTACTCTGCAGTATGGTTAGTAGGATCTTTTTTTAGTTAACAGTTTAAAACCTGGTCTTTTTGTTTCATACTTTAATATCTATTAATTGGTAATTTATTTTTTTTTTTAATTTGGGTTGCATCGAAACAAGTGCCTCAGAGCAATCATGAGTCTACTATGCAGTTGTTTTTAACAGCGTTGGGCCTGTTAGAACTTGGGAAATGGTGTTGAGTTATGGGTGTGGATTTTTTTTTTCAAATGGGTCATAGCCATGGAGTTCTATGACAAGCAAGTATGTATTAAAGAAAAGAAAGTTAAAATGCATTTGATTAAAGGGATCGGTCTATCAGTGTAATTTAACACCAAAAGAGAGATGAAATTACTTCTTACTAGTGGTGTACTTGTGCAAACAAGCAGTAACTAAGATTAATTCATATAAGATACCTGATGTTAAGGTTAGAGGCTGATTCTCAGTTCAGAATTTTTCTAAGAAGGCATGGAAGCAACAATCTGTTCAGTAAGCAGATGAAGTTAATTTCTTTTTAGAGTGTTGCACAAAATTGGGGCATTATTTAAGTGTCTTTGGAAGCTTCTGGTAGTCATATCAAGCCCAAAGGTATTTTTTGTTACGCATTGTATTTGATGCACTGAAAAAGTGTTAACTATTTTTTATGTTGTTTCCTAATTTGAAACATCTGGAGCTCACATTCAGCACTGGGCAGCTGAGGTCAGTGTGCCATTTGACAGTTGAATCATGGCAGGCAATGAATGCCTTCATTTGAGAGGATATTTTATTACTCAGCTAAAAGATTAGTAAATGCATACTTGGTAGACTTCTCAATTTGAGAACAACTATTAACATTACAAATACCAACTGTTAGAAAATTATTTTAAAAGGTAGACTTTAAAGAAGATCTGCAACTCACACCAGTATGAGAGGGGATTCATGAATTATGAGGCTAATACTTGTCAAATTCTGTTTCAGTTGGGCATAATTAAACAGGTAAGAAAAAAAAAAGGCCCTAGCTGAAGAACCTCAATGTATGTTCATTTAACATTCAAAATTAGCATTGATTGTACTCCTGGAAGCAAAATGGCTTATTGAAGTTAGAGGATATATGCTGGGATTATGATTGTATATGTAACTTTTTCCAGTAATTACTATATGAACAATTCAATCACCCAGGCTAAACAGTCAACAAGTGTTAATGAATTCAACACTTGTATACTACATCGTACCATTTAACTTTTATAAAGCTTTAATCAAAACTCTTTTTGAACTAATGGAAGGACGATTAGCATTTTAAAACTAAATAAGGAAAGCTCTTAATTTTGAAAGGTGAGATAGAATCTACCTCAAATTGATGATACATATTATGCCTGTAGTTGTGAGTTTAAGGCTAGATATGAGGACCATAGGAACCATACAGAATGCAACTCAAGATTTTTGTAACAAAAAATTTTCTAAAAAAGCAGAATTAGTGAGCAATCCAAGGATAATTTGCGAACATACACAGGGACTGCTTATGCATTGCCATCAATGAAGAAGGATTTTATAGAGATGAAAGCTGTGTGCATTTGGCTGTTATTAGAGAACTATAATTATTCAATCTTAAATATTTCATGTCTCTTGCACAGTATGTCTGAAGTGGGATATGCTGAAAATAATGTGACTGACACTTTGAAGTAATTGGGGAAAGAAATACTGCAGGTTTTATCTGAGGTCTTATGGTTAGTAAAATTCCTGTTTTAAAATAAGAACAAGCAAAATTATTACAAAAAATTACGTAAATCTAGTCTGGTTTAGACTCTGCTTAACATGTAGGTTTAATATGTTCAGTTTACAGTTTGCAGTTGCTGTATCACCTCGTATCATCTTATGCTTAAAATCACCTGCCTATATATCCCTTGGGTCTCCCTTTGGGTCCTCATAGGTGACTGAACCACCTAGAAATGAAGCAATTCTTTCAGTACACTTTTGATCCATTGGTGAACACTGTTACCTACTGTGAGATTTTCTTTCTAGTACTGCTGATGCTACTGCCTCATCTGACAGACACTCAGGTTTTGAATGCTCTGTTTGCTTCTCTAGAACTACTGTGTTACCAAATTTCCCCTTATCTGTGAGTATCAAATTATTCAAAATACTTGTAACTTTACAATGCCCACACTTTAACTTTCTTCATATCTGCTTTGATATCATGCTGTCCTGGTAGATTACAAATGTATTTCCTGAATCTCTCCATGCATTTTACCCAGGAAAGCTTTCTTCCATCGTGGGTAAGATGGGTACAGGATGCCTTTCACATGATCTGTTTTCCTAAATCATTTTACAAGGGGGAAGAAAGCCATCCTCCTTCAGCTGGTGAATGGTCACTCCCATATACAGGTTCTGATCCATATTGGAGAAGGAACCCCTATAGTATTCTATGTATAATCTCAGGCTACTGCCACTCATGGTACATTTCTCTTCCAAAACTTCCTCTTCTAAATTTTGGCTGTCTTTCCTCCACAATATCCATTTTCATTAGTGGAAAATTCCATTTGTTTTCACTTGAAAATGCTCACTTATGCATATGACTGTATTAAAGCTGCTCAAAGTTTCAAAACTTAGAGGGATATTATTGTTTTGAAAGTGTTAAGTGTGATTAAACTCTCTAGGAAGTAACTCTTATTCTAGGTACAATCTTTGAAACAGGAAGATTGTTTTTGGTAAACAAAGAACTTCAAAATTTATGTACCTCTTAAATTCCTCAAGGATTATACTGAATACATGCCTACTATGATTTCACGCTGACACACGGTTTGTTGTAATGACAAAAAGGTAAACATTTGAAGAGTTTATATTTCGATTTTGAAAGTTTGTATTTTTCCCTTCAGCAATACAAGAAAATGCCCTCTGATGATAGATCCTTAGAATAAATAAATAAAGGACACGGAAAAAGCCAATAGTTGCACATAATCAAACTCAGTGACCCTCAGTTTATTACAACACTGGAAAACTGATTCAATTTGGCAACCCTGGAGTGTTAACGACTAATGAAAGTGTAAATGACAGAAGGTCCTGGAGGGGGCACAATTTGCTAAAAAGTGAAACTGGTGAGTATGACATGTTACAGTTGAGGATAGATTTTTTTTTTTCCCCTTGCTTTGAATGAAATGAGTACTACTAATTGAAGCCCTCACCCCAGGTTATAAGATACTTCTTAGCACAATATAATACTCAGTTTAATTTATATTGTTTAATTGCTTTATGAGAATTGCCATTTCTTTGTTTTCAGGTTAGAATAATACTATTTCTAGAAAGTAATGTGTTTTTTTCTTTTCAAGAGTATAAATACCAGATTGCTAGGCTGTGATCATTAATGATCTCATGTTGTCTGTAGCATCGTTACTGCAAGTACTCTTATTACCCTCAAAGAGAAATAAAGTAATGAAACACATAGTTACAATTCAACCAGGCTAACTGGACTACAAGTAGAGATGGTTTGTTTATTTTCCATTATTTCCTTCTTGATTTTGACATTCTTATACGCTTATGGTGAAAACTGAAGCAGACTTAGTCACCCAAAATTATTTTTGTGGCATTGAGTTCGCTGTTATTTTGATTTTTAAAAATGATAGCCCTAAACTACTGTTCTAAGCCACTGGCGGCAGTAACAGTGATAGCTTTTTAGTTGCTTTCTTGCAAATTTATATCATATTACAGAAAGAAATTAAAAGTACATTTCTTTGATTCATTTTTCGATCACCTGAATTCTCTTCTTATCTCTAGATATTGCTCAGTTAATAATTTTATTGTTTGCATGCTGTAAATACACATTATTCATATGCTTTGTAAAGAACAATCAATCAGTAATAGATAAGACAAGAAAGTCTTACTAATTCTTATGTTAATTTGAAGTCCTAGCAGAAAATATTGCAGAAGAGCTTGATCCTGTCCTAAGGGCACTTTTACTCAGACATTTAAGCAGTTAGGAGCCTTTGCCTTGGAGACTTCACTATTGAGTGTGCTCCTGAATTCCACTTTATGTTACAACTAAGCTGGGAAATCCATGTTCTCTTCCTGAAACATCTGGTAAGGTGCCAATTTTGAAAATAAATGTGCAACTCTGTTTTACTTTTAAAATGTTTCATTGGCTAAAACCAGGGAAGAGTTTCTGGCATTTGTTCATTCCTCATTCCTTGCCAACACTTTTTTTTTTTACACTGCTGAATGACTGGTATAATCTGAAAAGCGTTGACATTTCTTATATCAAATACTTCACCTTGCAATACTGTCATTCTTTCACATAGTCAGGAATTTATTTAATTAATTAATTTTATAATCTTTCCCAGTCTGGATCTCCTGATGCTATTTAGTCACGTTTTATTATGACAATATTTACAAGACTTAATATAATAATCACCTCAAATACAAAATCTACATAAGCTTTTTCATCTGTAGTATTGTTAGGGTCAGGGGCAAGGTCTGGGCAATCCAAGTTTAGCAAAACTTGGCATAATTAGCATAACTTTTTTAGCATAATTAAAAATACTGCTAGTAATAATTTAAGTCAGATCTTAATATTGTGGTATCATATTTGAATGTACCTTTGAGGTAGCTTTTACCAATAGGGCAATCTGTGTTTTATAAACTTAGCTCTTTGACTTTAAATCTTACTATTTTATATCTCAAAAAAACCCTGCAATAAATAAAATAATCTCATCTTGATTCAGACCCTTTCTGTCAGCAGAAATATGAAGATACAGGACCTGAATGCCAGCTGACAATATGCATTCCCAGGGAAAGATTGGTGTAAGTCTATTTTGATAATTTTGCCCACAGCCTCACTGAAAATTTTCTGTGAATTAATGATTCACATAAGATTGTTTGTCTTGGGCTATCTTCACTAGTCAGACTTTTTTTACAACAGGCTTTGTGCTAAGATTTTTTTTTTTTAATCATTCTTGTCTCATGCAAACCATGTTACTTCTGTAACTTGTAAAAAAGTTTACATTTTGTCCCACAGTCATCTTTGTGTCAGTATTTTGTGCATAAAAAGTATGTATATCCATTTAAGAGATGAGGAACCAGCAACTTTGAAAGGACTTAATGCTAATAAAAAACTAGGAGTATCTATATATTAAAAATGATCTATTTCTTGTTACCTGAATGGAAGAAAAAAAGTAGCTTGAACACAAGACTGAGGAGGAGACACAGATCAAACAACATAGCGTCCTCTTGTTCTCGATCTTCTGTGAAAAGCTTTCCCCTTTTCAGCTATTATAAATCACATTTAGGTTTCAGAATGATCACCATGCCTGAAATACAGGAATAGACCTCTGAGTAGCTCTCTGCCAAGGGATTGGTGACCTTGGTCACTTGGAAAAAGCCATAGCACTTCTCCACATCTTTGTTCCTACCTTGAAAAAAGTATTTGAAGTAGCTGTGCACATTCTTACACTGCATTCCTAACCGCCCAAATGGACTTTTCCTTGTTTTTACCGAGGTATTCAAGGTACTCAAACTTAAACCTTCATAAAAAATAGATGGCCTCTTGCTTTGAATATATTTGTATTGTAGTATATTAAGAAAAATACTCTGTAGAGTGGGAAACATTTCAGGTAACCTTTGGAGATGGACTCTTGATTTTGCCCCTGGTATTCTTAATGAATTTGAAAAATTGCTGCTCTTTTTTGTCCCTCTCAAGAGGGAACCCTCACTTCCTCTGACAATCATGTGCTACTAAGATGTAACTGTACTTAGATGGCTTTTTTCACGTTATTTTGCTCACAGAATTGTACACGCATTTAATGATTGCTTTGGGGTAACTGACCAGAGAGTTTATTAGAACAAAGGAGATCTAAATGATTCATAATAGGTCTCCAGAGTGCACGCTCTTTAAAGTGATATTAAAGGAAAGCTGTTCTTTTTCTGACACCTCTAGGCTGAAGATTCTCACCTGAAGATCCTTACCTACTCATTCTATGTCAATGTCTGTCGTTCCCTGTTTGAGAAGGACAAGCTGCTCTTCTCTTTTTGTCTAATGGTGAATCTCCTGATATATGAAAGATTGGTAAGTAACTAAAAATAATTTGCAGTTTGATATGACATATATCAAATGAAATATACAAACTGTCATTAATAGGAACATGCAGAATAAGAATAGAAAAATAAGTTTATATATAATTATGTATTATGCCTAACTTTTTTTCTGTTTCATTTTAATTTTAACAAGCATTTACAAGTATTGAAAAAGATCCTGTAGAATAAAATAAATATATAACAAACAGGTATGTCAAAACTGAGCTAGATGATAACAATTTTTCTAAACTTTTTTTTTTCCTAAACATTATTTAAACCAAGACAGTACTTACAGTTGCTTGGAGTTGTTTCTTTTGATGTAATATGGAAAGATTTAAAATTTTAGGAACTTTTCAAATTTTTATATTGGAGAATACATAGATATGAGTTCTTTCAAGAGTTGACAGTAATAATCATGGGACACCGTTCTCCCATTGCCAGGGACTTGATTAAAAAATTCAAGCCACTAAAGAAACTTAGAAGAATGAGACATTTAATAGGCTGATATTTCTTTTTCTTTTAGTAATTGTTTAGAAGCTTTCTGAACTAATACAAGAATGAAGATGAATGTATTGATTTACTATATAACGTACTAAACCTATTAGATTTTATTTATTTAGTCCTGAGAGTAGTATTTTCAACTTTGCTTTAATGAGAATGAATGGATATTTCTGTTGACTCGAGGCACAGGTTTGGACAATTTGTTTCCTAATCCATTCCTTCCTCCAAATTGATGGGATGAAATGTGTCAACTAGAAGAATAAGACTTTCTTAATATTTAATCTTACTATGAATTGCTTTTTAAATTTTATAACGTTCCCCCCTTCAGCTTTCTTGATATGCAAAGTGTTTATCATGCACAAATCTCCTGAACAAAGAATTGAAAAAGTTATCCTTCTTTCCTACTTGTACCATATTTGACCATAAACACTTTACATGTTCAGATAATACTGTGTACTTTTGCTAATTCATTGAACCACTTTTATTACTGCTAACTTAAATGATAAAAATTTATCACCAATATTCAGTCAAATGACCCCGGACTTCTTACACCCTTTAAAGACATATTGTGTGCTTTATTCATTGTAAATATCAAGGCTTTAAAAATCCTTTCTGTTGAAAAAAAATGGGCTTAAAGTATGCAGGGAGAATAGAATGGATTTTTAGTTGGAAATACCCATAAATCTACTATGAGGCACATTAGAGGAACTAAACAGTTCTGGCTCCTTAAATTGACCGGATTGTAGGAAATGTGCAAATAGCCAAGATAAAGCTTTCTCTGGGCATTTACAAAAAAGATACAGCAAGCTGAGGGCTTCTTCTAAATATAGGGGAAATAGTCACTTGGAAAATGAACAGTTACTATTGTTTGAAGACTTAAAAATTACTCTAACTTCTCTGCTAAAAGAGAAGTTTCTTAGATAAACCTATAATTATAGTGTTTGTTTTTTTTAAAAAAAGATTTAAGTATACCAGCCTCATTGCTTAACTGAAAACACTTCATGGAATGAAGTGTCAATTTAAAATATAATTTAATTATATTATATATATATATATAATTAAATAACTCTCACTACAGGTAATTCACAAATGCTTTAAAGAACAATGAAATACATGTTTTTAAGATCCCCAGTATTTAGGATATTCCTACTGAGTGGCAAGACAAGTTGGGGGAGTTCTAAAGGATGCTAATTTTTCACTACCTGAGACTTGACAAACCATGTACAAAACTTTCACCTTATTGTAAAAGGTCTGTTCATCTTAGAAACCAAAAGTATTTTCAAGTGTGTGTTTTAGCTCTATTGTCTACAACCATTCTAAAATAGCCTCTTGTAAAGGAAAATAGTTATTAATAAGATTAAAAAAAAACAAAACAAAAACAAACAAACCAGTGAGTTTGAAATTATAACAAAAAAACCTTTTAAAAACAGAATAGTAGACCCTTAGCTTTTGTTAAGTTTCTGTGTACACACCAAAATCACCAGAGCTCTTCCTTGTGACTGTCTTACAAACCTTGTGTCTTCCCTTATCCAGTACACTTGCTATTTTTGCTGGATGTCACTATCTGTGACAGTTTTGTCTGATCTAGAAAGATAATTTAACGGTAAGCAGGAGTGTAGATAAAGCAGGTGCTTAAAGCAAAGGGTTCCATTTTGTTCTATGGGAAGTGTTTTGAAGCAGAACTGTTCTTATTTGAATGTGTCTTGGTATAAGCTTTTAACAGATATCACAAAAGGTACTTAGAATTCTGAATCTTTATTTAAAAAAAAAAATCAGTCTGTTAAAAACCACAATATAGGTATTTGCTTAGACATTTTTCACATATTCACAGGTTAGTGGGACTACTATTAGTCCACACCTAAGCATAACCACAAAGCACATTATGAAAGACAGGACTTAGTATAATACTAACAGCTTTGACCTCTGCTCCAGAGAGCCTATGAAGGGAATTCTCTACATACACACTTCCTCACACAACTGTTTAGCTTTATATTCATACTCAGATAAAGATATGACTGTTTGTACCAAATAAAGAAGAGAAACTTTTAGAGCTGGACTTGACACTTTACTTCCCCTGGTTTTATTTTGACTGGCAGTATGAGCCTTCCGAGTGCTGAGTGGATGGATCATCACTGAGAGGCAGTGGCAGTGGTGGGGTGTACTGATGCTTGGAGACAAAGTAATCCACAAGACGCTTCCTAGTTGTGGTGACTTCTTCTTCAAAAGAGTGTATTATGCGTCTGCCAATTTTGCACTTAAAGCAAAGCAAAAGATTGAGACTTTCAATTGAGCAATTTAACTGTCCAGTTCAACTAGATTCAAATCTTAGATCCCCAAAATCCCACTGATCTGCCACAAATTCTAGCTTAAAAGTCTGCTTTTGTCTGTGGCTGTTGGAATGGTGCAGAGCAGTTTGGCAGATGTGTTATATGTGAGAGATTAATTAGGCTGATTGATATGTAAAACTGTACATGTGAAGCAATGATCTGCTCAAATTTTGTCTTTTCGCATGTGTTCATGCCTCCTGAAGATGATAGAGCCGCTCATAGTTGAGCTTCCTGGATTGATTATTGCACCCAATATATTTTTCCTGCTATAATAAGTTGCTAAAGGAAACAGTTTTGCATTCAAAAGCCAGACAGTAGACTAACTGTTAAAGTGTCTGGGTGCAGATTTCTTAGCCAGTAATGCATGTAAGTCATTACTTCAGTATAAGTCATGTTCTAACCTTACATCATCACTCCTGGCTGATGCTCAGAAATCTTAGAGATAGAAGTTCTTGCTTACATTCTCGCTTTGAATCTTACAAGATTATTTGGTTAACACTTACAATGAATGTTCTCAGCCGTGTCATCTCCAGCATGTAGTACTCCTCCATTGTCAGGTCTTCAAAGTTCTTAGGAAGAGATAAAAAGTCACAGATGTGACGTTTGGTGTGTTCCTCCCTGCAAAATAAAATCAGGATAAGAACATAATTAAACCCATAAAAGTTACATTTCAGGAGATCTGAACCAACAGGTCTCTTCAGTACTTCTACTGTCTATCAGCAGAAAAAATATCATACAGAAAACATGAGAAATAGATCCAGTGGATCTCAGATAAAAGCTAGTTGAACTATTTCAAGGTTACTCGGTAAGAAAAACTTCCTGTAGGCTTCAGTTTTGTAAACTGTCATGGAGGAAATTGGTAACTTTTAAATGACTAAGGGAATGCTGTCAAAGAAGTTTGCAGAAATACTTCAAGAACATTGTTGCATCTGTGCTTACCACGGGTCATCATTTTGTTCCCAGCCTTCCAGTTCTAACAAGCAAAAGAAACATTTTGCCACATCTGGTTCATTTACATTTGGACAGTGGATGAATCCCGCCTTTGCCATCTGCAACGGACAGTTTAGAAGTTTAGAGCCTTATCCCACACACTTGCTCATGTTTACATGAGCAGACTTCTTAATTCTGAAGAGCTTGCAAACAACACTTCTCCTCACAATGTCTATCAGCACAGATCAGGATGAAAAAGAAATTTTATGTGTGAGGACTGCAAGCAGGTAAATAAGCAATTAGTAAAGGAACAAGGAATGGGCTACAAGTAGTGAAAAGATTTCTGCATAGCTGTGGTATCTGCAGGCTACTGGAATAGCTTTGTTGTACTAAGTAACAATGAGTAAATGCCACGATACACAGGTATTTCTGTAGCAGTGCATGAGATCTGCCATACTTGGGACTTTAAAGAATATTTTCAGAGAAAAAAATGTCATGGACATAGAGAACCTTTATATATAAATTATGTGAGTAAAATGCTACAACTTGGAGTTCTATGCTTTCCTGTCACTTTAGAACCATGACTGGTCAGAACACTAAAAATTAAGTTTGTTTCAGTTATCAAAACCTTCTCAGATAACTCTTGCAGTATGACTCATCTGAGATCCTGCTTGAAAGTTTCACAAGTGTGCCTATCTAGAAGTCAGGTAAAATTATTTTTTTTTCTTAATGCTCAAGTCAAAGCCTACAGGGACATAAACATTAAGTTGTCTAAAGTTTATATATTTTCCATTTTTGAATTTCAAGTAGCCATCATTCTGCTACCTCATCCTTCTGGATGTGTCCTTTTCCAGTTTAAGGGAGGCTGCTTTGCCATGAATAGAAATTTGCAATCAGAAGGACTACATAATACTAGAAATTAACTTTTCAGTGACAAGAACAAAAAAAAGTAACTATATTAAGTTCTGCAGCTAGACTAGTGGATTGAACATGGAAAAGCAGGTCATCCTACTACAGTATTTCTGAGGAGCAAACAAAGCAAAGTTGGGAGCATTTAACTTTTCATCTTCATCAAGTGTAGTGGGCTCTTCTTCAACATGAATATACTTAACAGCAACTTCACATTTAGGCACAGTATATAAAAAATAAGGCACAGGAAAAATAACCATTTTTCAGACTTACATTTTCTGGAGCACACTTGCAGTTCTCTTGGAAAGGCCACTTTGTGAAGGTTTTTAAACGGTTCTCATACTCATACATCTCCTTAAAATCAGTTAAGAGCTTAGAAGCTGAACTAAGTTCTTTCAGGAGCTTCTCCATCTCTAAAGCTCTCTGTTAACAAAGCCCAGAGCCTCCCTCCTGCTCCCAGATTTAAGGCATTATACTAATTGGTGACACACTGCACCTGTAAAGCAGGGTAAGTTTTTAAAGAAAGCAAAAACACAGGTGAGTTTATGAGCAGGACAATTAAGAGAAATGAAGCTACTGGAACTTTTTCCCTGTGTCGTATTCTGTGTACTCAGTCACACTATATATTTTTTAACTGAAAGCACCTGTGCTAATTGCAGATTTTATAATTGAACTGTTAAAAACTTCATGTTAAAAATTCTAGTTAAAAATACAGCAACTTTGCATATAAAATTTAAAAAAATATTATCCTTGTTGTGACCAAAGGGGATGAATTAACATTGCTATTTGAATCCTTTAGTGTTTCTTAGACTTCATTTTCAGATATTAAATCTTAGGATTGTCTTTGTAAACACTATTGCATTTCTTTAAAGAGGAGGTGGTTGTTTTATAATATTCTAAATATTCTATTCGATTTTAAAATATTTTAGATATTTTATATATGTATGTGCCAGATATGTATATTTTAGATAATGTATGTATAATGTATAATGTATATATAATATATAATGTCTATTTTAGATATGTCCAGAGATAGAATCAATGATAATAGTTTGAAGAATTACATCTGTAAGGGTTTACAGGATGAAAGTATTAATCTGTCATTTTATAAATTGTCTCTTATTTTGGTACAGAGCCCAGTTAACTTCAGCAGGAATTTTAAACACCAGTGTGTTTGAGTCTGCTGTATGCAGCAGCTTTCTAAGCCAAGATCTTAACACCTTTGAAAGGTGTTGCATTGTCACCCAGCATGTCAGTCTGTCCACATGTGGTGACAGAAATGAGATTAAGGACCATTTGCATAGGACTTTTAATTTCAGCTCTATTAGAGCATCTTTTTTGCCTAGATTTACACGTGTTAAATCATGGATTCCTCTGGGACTGTACTTGTATCTAATTTTATATGCAGAGATACTGTCCTTGAAATTTATATTCAGATGTTTAGAGTAGTATGTGTTACCCAAAATAGGGCAATTTAATTCTATTTTGCCTTTTTCTTTTAGATGATACAAATGGTGCATTCAAAGCCTGGGCTGTGCAACCACTGATATTTACACCTTCTCCTGGTGCCGACTCCATGACAGCCCTTCTGTAGTTTGCTGATGATCAGGTATGTTAATATCTCCAGATTTTTTTAATATAGTTGATGTTTGTGTGTGTATGTGTGTACACATGTGTGTATGTTTGTGTGAAGCCAGGAACTTTATTTAAGTAAAAGTTGAAATGCCAAAGTAAGCTAAACCCCCAGTTTTTATCTGCCCAAAAACACGTTAAAATTATCTTTTGATTCTCTTTAACACAAGGCACTAAAATAATACAAGGGGATTATTTTCAGGAATGAATAATTTGTCCATTGTTTAAAGGAAATTGTAGGTTAAATATTTTTGGTGTATTTTATAATCTTGTGAAGTCACGATTTATTTAACTGATTTGTGTAATCTCATATATAAAATTGAAAAAAATTGTAATGGTTTAAATGTTTATTGTGTTTATCTTAAAATGCTATTTTTTTCTAATATACATTAATTGTAATATTAAAACACATTGAAACACATCATAGTAATGCAGGACATTAAATATCTGATATTTAGTGTCTGATCCTGACTTTTCCAAAGCTGCAGAAAGCGTGTTAGTAATGTGACAACTCTGTGATTCAGTTAAAGCAGACCCTGATGACTGTGTACGTATCTGGGGGAAAAAAACCCCCTCACAAATTAAATAGTTGCCTTCCACTGAAAGAAAACCAGTTTTGATAACCGGCAATAGTGCAGTAAATTTAATTTTTATTTTATTGCTCGTATCCTACTTCTTCAATTGAAATTTGTGGTATACTATCAATAATACAGCTCTCTAGTTAAAAAAAAAAAAGAAGACTGGGAAAATCTTCACCACTCTTTTTATAATTAAATGTCTGTTTGCAAGCATATTTTACATGATTTTACATTATTTTTCTATAATTAATGTAGATCACCTAATTAAGTTGTATATTTTGCTAAATTGTCTCAATTGAAAACCAAACCGAAAGTTCCTACACAATGTTTTTGTGTAAAGGCCATAAATCTACCTTGAGAAGAAGAAAAAAAGAAACACCAAAATATTGTTTGAGCAATGTTTTATAATACATGTAAAAAAATGTAAAAAAATTGCATAGGTGCATGGTCTCGTAGACATAGTTGCATGTCATGTTCATGTATATTACTTAGGTATAATGAATATATAGCTTAAAAATAAAATAGCTTTGAGGGTTTAAGAGAAAATTTAGAACTGTGCTCACAATTTAATGACAAAGGCTGAAGGCCTTTGTGTGTCAAGAAGTTACCCCTGACTCACAGTCAGTCAGTCAGTGACCACAGCAGGAGATGCTGGGCTCTGAGTGACTCAAAGACAGCACCACTGTGCAGGCAGNATATTTTGCTAAATTGTCTCAATTGAAAACCAAACCGAAAGTTCCTACACAATGTTTTTGTGTAAAGGCCATAAATCTACCTTGAGAAGAAGAAAAAAAGAAACACCAAAATATTGTTTGAGCAATGTTTTATAATACATGTAAAAAAATTGCATAGGTGCAATAGGTGGTCTTGTACACATAGTTGCATGTCATAGGTATAATGAATATATAGCTTAAAAATAAAATAGCTTTGAGGCTTTAAGAGAAAAGTTAGAACTGTGCTCACAACAATTTAATGACAAAGGCTGAAGGCCTTTGTGTGTCAAGAAGTTACCCCTGACTCACAGTCAGTCAGTCAGTGACCACAGCAGGAGATGCTGGGCTCTGAGTGACTCAAAGACAGCACCACTGTGCAGGCAGGACACAAGAAAAAAAAAAAAAAAAAAAAGGTTTAACCAGCCACGAATTATTAACAAGTATTGCACTTGCTTTTAGGGCTGCATTCAAGACACTGGTGTTAGGCCTCTGCTTTTTCCATGCTCTGGTGCAAGAAAGGCAGAATTTTGGGCGATCGGGTTGGAACATTCCATACAGCTGCAATGTGACTGATCTGCACAGCAGCAGCACACCTTCCTTGGTCAAGACAAGGTACAGCAACTGCTCACAGGGGTCACCAGCTCTTGCTTGCATTTTCTAGGACTGTATGTGATCATACCAGTGCAGGCTGGCTGCTGCCACAGCCACAGCTTAGTGGGGACTGTGAACTGGAAGCAAAGGTCTACTTGCACTAGAGCTCACCACATTCATTTCTAATTACAATTCAGAAGTTCTGCCATGCAAAACAGAGCAGCATTTGTTCTCTATAGTGGCCTTATTCATTGGAATTGTAACCTGTCTCCAAACAGGAACTGTAGATTCTGTTCTTGGCGATATTACTGCAAGATGTAAAATATCACTTGATGACTCTCTGTGATTTATTCAATGACAGGGAGAATATCAGACCCTCAAATGTTTCAGATTCAAGAGAACCTTGATCTATTTGTGTAAGTTCTGCAGGCACATTTTCTTCCCTGTTTGCAGAGTTTAGAAGCCCCTCTGGAATTTGCTAGCAATACATAACACTTCTTCATGCTCCAGCCTCCAAAGCAGCCCACTATAGCCAAAATCTGTTAAAGTCAGGGATGGGGCAGGACGGGGGCAGGTGTGTGTGTGTGTTATTTTCAAACCACTGTCAGCTTGGAGTTATTTTGGTTATCAGTGTGGTTAATAGGCAAATTCAAGCAATAATGTGGCGACAGGCAAGTGATTCAGGTAGCTTCATGGACTTGTGTGTTTCTTTGCTGAAGGAGAGGGTAGGGAAGGGGAGTTCTCAGTGTATAACCCACTCTTGCCTTGACTTTCTGTAAATAATTTATCTGTTATCACTCATAATTTGTTCTTTTTTATGTACCTAAGGAGTCCAGTTTCTCCCAACCTCAAGACTTTATGCATGTTTGCTTTTATTTTCTAAAAAAAAATAATAATTATGAGCATAGCTATGGCCCTGTTACAGAATACATTTATTTTATAAATATGCTAAACAAGTAGAGATAATTTTGGAAGATTTTTCCATAAACTTGTACTCAGGAAATTTCTAGCTGCATTACTATGGAAATTTTTGGTGCTATTATTCTTCAAAAGCAGCAATGCTGGATGACTTGGGGGATGATTATTTGAAGATCTGCAGATCAAATGGTTCAAGCATGAACTAGCAGAAGTAATTAACAGCTTTCAAACTTTCCAGTGAGAATTCCGTATGACTTCCAAGTAAATTACAGTGATAGGGATATGCTGCCCAGAGAATTGCTAGGCTGCTGCTCAAATCACTGTCTGGCTTTCTTTCAGGAGGTGCCAGCTGATGTTCTTCACTATATGACTGAAGAATGAAATTATGGTGGCAGCATCACTGATGACTGGGATCAGCTCTGTCAGTGTTCTAAACATGTTGAAATAGAATTTAGTGTCTGAGAGGAGCTGAGAATCCTCTGCTAATAATACTAATTATAATGATGGGAAGTTTGGTGTTGTGTATCTTGGTAGTGGAAGCAATCTGCTAAGAAAGAGAAAAGAAGAAAGAAGTTTTCAGAGCTATCTCCTAAGAAGCAAACAAAAACCCTGCCAACAAAAATTCTTTGGCCAATCCAAAGCTGTCCAAGATGAAAAGGATTACTTCATTCTTTGCTGCAGATATGGCTGAAGCCATGTAAGAGAGCAGACATTCCACAGTGACCAAGTTACCTGGCCTCAGTGTACAAGACCAGTGAGAGAAGAGGGATCCTGTCAACTACAGGCCATTCCACCAACTCTGTCATTGGCACGACTCTCCCTTCAGACAAACCACAAGAACACCAGGTCAGACAGGGTTATGATGTCAGCTTAATTCATAAACCTGTTGCAATTTCTGGAGGTAGGGGCATTTTCCAGATGACTTATAAGGAATGCATGTCAGTCCTGAAATGCCATGTAAAAAGAGAAATCAAAATGAGTTTTTTTTACAATGTTGCATTTGTGCCTTTCATGAGATTTGAAACAGAATACTGAAATACACAACAAAACCTTATAAAAGCCAACAAAAATATCTGCTCCTTGAATAGCTTTTATTTTCTGAAGGCTCCTTACGTATAAGGAACATACATAAAATGAACACAACACTGTTGACAATGAACAAAACAGCATTTGATCATTTCCAGCTTTATAAAATCTTAAAAAATGATCTAGTTATAACAAAAAGACCAATAGCTCAGCAAGTTATCTTATTGGACCATAATCACATTTTAAACCATAGACTCAATTGTTAATGGGGAAAAATAAAAAAAAAATCATAATAAAAAAAAAAATCACACTGCATCTAGCAACTACAACATTTTCTAAGCATAATCACAGCGGATTGAGTGCAATGTGATTTACATCAAAATTCATACGGGATGTCACACAGTGACAGCATTGTAATATACAAGTAACATTTATGCCCTCCAACAAATACAAGTCAAATGAGACTCTGGATTCAAGCAAAATGGAATGTTCAAGCCAAGTAGAAATGTAGTGGAATTCAGATTGTCTGTAAACAAGAGTACATTAGAATCTTTTGGAATTCAATACTGGCGGAAACATATAGAAGAAGTCACAGCTGTTACACTGCTCTGTTACATTTGCAATAAATATTAGAAAATAAAAGTAAACAACCTATATTCCATGAAAAATACAGTACCTACCTACTTTTTTCCCTTGTATGAAGATGGTCTTGGAAGGAAGTTAACTATTTTCCTACAGAGGCAGTGTATTAAGCTATAACAGTATTCCAACTAATACAAAAGTAAATATACTACCTGAAATACAGAAATCTTAACTTGAAAAGAATTAAGAGAAATAAGCTTTAAAAAATGATTTGACAAAACATCAGTTCAGCTGCATAATGACCCCCTTATACTTGACAGAATTAACAGAAAAGAAAAACTAAGTCAGTTTAATACACAAGAAACATAATTGTTTAAACTTAGATCCTCAGAAGGTATCCAGTGAGTTAAGCCTCTTTGAAACAGTATTCGGTGACCAAACATGAGCACTATGCTAAAATGTCACCCAGGAGCTTTATACTGCAGAAATTCAGGAATCTGAAGCTAATAACAGTGTGTTTGCTAATTAGGGTCCAACAGTAAACATTTTTCCGGAATATGGAATGGGGGGAAACCCGGCCTGGATTTCTGCCGGAGTATGGAATGGGGGGAAACCCAGCCTGGATTTTTCTGGAGTACGGAATGGGGGAAAACCCGGACTGGATTTTAAAAACCAAACAAAAAAAAAGGTTGGACCTGATGATCTCAGAGGTCCTTTCCAACCTGGCTGATTCTATGATTCTATGTTTAAAGAGCAAAAAATAAAACCTGAGTTCAGAACATCAAATGGCTGCCTGCTTGAACTCTGGGCTTTTGGCTTCTTCACTGAAGAAACTCCACCCTTCTTTGAAATGGACCCTTAATACTGTTTCCTGATACTGAATTAGGAAGAAATACTGGCAACTGACCGATTACTTTAAAATATATGAGCTGCTCTCAGTAAAAGCTAACCTGACCGATGAAGCTTCAAAAGTAAAGGGCCACAGGAAACACGTTATCTTGAAATGGAATGAAGATTCCAACTGGCTCTCATTGAAGGCGTTAGGATCAGTGTTCTTAGCAGCTATACTTGCACCAAGCAGACTGAAACAAAACTTACGGCACATAGTCAAAATACAGCTTTTACCAGGCATACACATAAAACAGACAAACTGTATGTTTTAAAAAAAGCTACTACCATGCTTAGGACTGGTACTACAGAATCAACTTGCACTCCTCACAAACTCACAATTTTTTTTAAGGAGATGGGTACAAGAAGAACTAAGTCCTGTCTGGCAATATACGCATATCAGCACAATCTGATCTAGGACAGCTGGTCCCAGCAAGTTAAGGCCCAAAGTTTCAGTCTATTCTTCCGAATGACACATACCATTGTTCTACCACATCTGCTTTTCAATAATCTAATTTAAATACGAAAATTGTAAAAAAATATCTTAGAAATGAACTCCTTTATACTGGAAGTAGAAATCTTCTTACATATTCTCTACTGCCAGAAATGGCTGGTGTTGCAATGTCTGATAACAAGGCATTGTAGAAACATATTTGATCCGCTATTACAGTATCGTAAATAACCTACCAGTACAACATACACAGAGCATAATTTAACCTTTGTGCCCAGGTTCAGTAACTAGCATCTTGAACTTTGGATTGTTTTAACATGAAGAGAAGAAAATAGCTCAAAATAATAGTTTTAAAAAAATGGAGAAATTCCCATATGGGTTCTTTGTTAAAAGAGTTTGCACAAATTCACAGCCACAATTCTTCAGTAGTTTATGCTGCAAGTGGCACACAATACATGTTTAGCATCTGTAAGAAAAAACCAGAAATAGCTCAATAACTCCAACGTCAGGGACTTCCCCAAGCTAACACTAATTCTACTGCATTTTGCATTTGCCTACTAATATCAAGGAACAAACATCAAATAAATCTTAGTTGGGAAAAACATCATCAAACTGACCTTTGACAGAAGTCACACTTTGCAGAGTACATGGCAACAGCCTGCCTTCTTACACTGGAGGATTGGAATTACGGAGTCAGCTTAACACGTCTTGTAAGAATTTAAACAGTTTAGGCTTTGGGTTTCTTTTAAAAAATTTAAACTGGCATAGTGGTTTCCAGTCATGTCCTGCTGTAAGATTTAATATTTCAAGTCACCACTATGCAGAAAAATCAGCACAGAATTAATATATATATATACACACATGCACACACACATATATATGTATGCATATCTGTATATATCTACATAGATCTATACATATATAGATACATATATGCACTACTCAGGACTCATGTGGCACTAAAAGCTTGCTCGGGTTCCTTGCAGAGGTTTGAGTTTTAGCTGTAACATTTTTTGGGTTCTGTGTACCAATGAAATGTTATTTTCCCAAATAAGATCATTCACTGTACTTTTTCTGTCTTAAGCAAACAGTGCTCCCTATATAGTACACTGAACTTGATCTTTATTTCTCATATTTTGTGTTTCCTAACTGTTGATCACTTGGGTTTAGAAGTTGCACTGGGTGACCTCATCTGATTTGAATTAGAAAAAAGCATTATTTAATCTAGGCAGAAATGAATGTCCTGTACTTGTGTAAGTAGTGCAAGCCACCGCGTTTCCTCCGAGCAATGAGCATACAGCGAAACAGTGCAGACTCAAAGCCATACAGCAACGTTATTGTAACCACAGTGATTACCAGAATTAGGTCAAAACTGGATGTCAAGCACAATTTTGTCTTCATAGAGGGCAATCACCAACATGATGGCAAATCCAAGAAGCAGGCCTAGATTCTGAAGAACGAACTGCCCCACAGGACAGTAGCCATGCTCTTCATTATCTCCATCTCCGTGAAGCATTTCTGGAAGCTAAAAGGCAAAAAAAAACAATTTAGGAAGTTTTTTCACCTCTATTCCATTTATACATGGACATATTTACAAGATGATATTGTCAAGAATAAATACTCCAGGGTTCAGTTACAAAACAACACACTAAGCTTAAACTCTACCTAAGCACTACAGTCAATAAAAACATGATCATATCATGTCTTTACAAAACAAACTAAAACCACCCTTCCTTTGGACTTTTTTGTTCTTAAGCTTTTACTGGATCACACATCTAACTGAACATTAAGTTCCTCAAGATAAGGACTAGCCCAGCAGTTCTGCTCTCTTGAGTACTTCTACTCAATTAAAATTGTCATGCTCAAGTAAACGTAATAAAAAGCTTTGCCTATTTCTACAGTAATTACATTGCTATAAATATACCCTTTATAATGACTTTGCTGATTAACTTAGCCATTCATTTGTCATGTTGGATGCTTACACATATTCACACACATATCCCTTTAAAATATGGGAATAATAGCTACAGGCAATTAAAGAGAAATTCTAAGCTATAAGAAATTACGAAAGTTCTAGCTAGTCCTTTTGTTCCTCACCTATGAAGAACAGAGTACTGACAAAAGCAACAAATAACAGTGGACTTGGAAGATGTAAAAATAAATCTCACCAAGTGTTTTACAACACATACAGAAGAGAAATAACATGTTTACAAAGAAATTCAAGAAAGCAGGAGGTAAAAACAAAGGAATTCCTTCAAGACACACTTAGTATGGAAGAAGATACTACAGAAGAAAATGGAAACTTCAGGTAGTACACAGCACAAGTCTATTTACTGCTCTTCATTAGATAGGCTAGAGTAGTTTTTGTTACTCTGAATACCTGAATTCTGCAGAGACAATGATATCAAAGCTGCTAAAAACCCAAATATGTCACACCCTTCTGGTCTTGTATTACTGTATTTCTAAAAGATACATAACCTGACAATTAATGTGGCTGAGTATTTAAACATATACAAAACCCCCCGAACTGGTGTGAAAAATGACACATTACATATACATACCAACTGACAATTACATGACAATACATATAAAATAGACCAGGCAGGTTAACAGTAAGCACTGTACCAAATTACAAAGCACTGTTAAGTCATTAAAATAAATGCATTAATCACTGACTTTACACTACCTACTAAAGATTACTATACAGTTGTCATATTGGCAGGCAAGATTTGTTGCAGAATTATTTTATTTTTATTAAACCAGAGTTGTTTTCACCACGTAACACAAAATCTAATCAGAGAATTGTGCTGGAATTGCTGCTGCCAATTCTCACCTTCATGTTTTTTGAACGGAAGACCTGTTTCTGTAGAAGTTGTAACTTCTAAGGATGCTCTCAAGAATAATGAAAGAATACTCTGGTAACTGTTTCAAATCCTAGGAAAGGCACAGTGCTCTGCCTCCATTTCCAGTCATGGACATGAAAAGGGAGAATAGGATGAGTAGAATTGGAAGTCTTAGCTACTGGTAGTAGCAGCGCTCACGTATTCCCCAAACTGTGGCACTGAACAGCAAGTAGAACACCCTTCCCCCTTATGATAAGAAGGAAGAGACTATTTAATAGTAACCAGTACTATGGGCACACTACCCATCGTTGCTGTCTTCAAAATACTTTTTTATTTTTACAGTAGGAAGGGTCCTGGAAAGACTCCGAGAGGGAGGAAGGAAGGAGGCTGTGCACTGCAAGAACTTACTGGCAATAAAACCCTCCTTCCATCTTTGAGATGCAGCCCACACATACGTCAGCACTGTAGGAACCTTGCACCTATTCACATTTACCTGGTGAAGAGGCACTGCCCAACTGCTGGACACAGTGCTGCTTCAGCTCTGCTGTTCCTGCAATGCTGCAGTAGCTACAGGAGATATGAGCAGAACTTCTGAGAGCAGCTTGGCAGGCATGAAAAAGAAATTGTTCTGAGAAGTCACAGATGTTTTTTTGAAATCTGGTGGAACATGCTCCAGATAAAAAATAAGGCTTCACCTTAGCATTACTACAAGGGGCTTTAAAACTACTTTGACAGTATTGGAGGAATCAAAATCTATTCTTCTTGTATGTCAGGTAACAACGTCTTTGAGAAGAAGCAAATTATAGAAACACCAAGACAAGAATCTGGAGCAGTTTCAAGTGTGCCTTGCAGAAGCTTTGCTGCTCTTGTTTTGTCAGACCATAGGGCTTTGGCTATTAGGTTGCTACTATGATGACTGAGAAAAAGAAAAAGGAATAAAGGAATGAAAATACTGCCTTTCTTTACACATATCTTCAGTCAAAGGAAGCACAGGAAATAAGTATCAGCCACAGGATTTATAAGTGATATTCCAGTAATTACAGGGTACTGTAGTTGCAAGTTGCAAGAAGGATCCCTCTATGCAGACATTTTATTTAACAATTTAGCAAGCCCTGAAAAGAACTTATTTACCTATTAATAGAGTTACTCTAGCAACTAAAGTATATTTACATATCAAAGTGTCAATAATGAACTGAAGAGCATTAGAAAATACCCCAAAAGTGGAAAATGATTTCATCACTGCTAGGCTTAGGAAAGACAACAAGTGAAGAAATTGGCTTATTTAAATGAAGCTCTGAAGCTGCTTAGGAGAGAAATCAGGTCTAAATATGGACTGATAATGTGCACGACACTATTACTGCCTGAAGGATCTGGATCTATGGTGTACACACACTAAAGGTAATGTACCTGTAAGTTCCTGAAGCAGTAGTATTTTCCCACAAGATAATTTCTTTAAGTTAATCACCACAAGTACTATACATTACCAGCTGCTCATGTTAAAGATTCCTACTGAACTTCCCAGAATATATGAAGATAAAATTTTAGTGAAGAACAACCCTGAATAGTAGACTGAACTCTAGCACATAGTGGCCCAGCCACAGCAGTCCTAGGTTCTATGCACGGAACGCAAAAATGCCACAGCACCATCCCAACCTTACCATGTCCACCAGGGCCACATAGAGGAACATGCCAGCAGTGACAGCAAAGATCCAGAGGGTGATGTTGTTGGCGTACTGCCCCACGGCCGTGCCGATCAGCATCCCAATGTACGCCATCATAGCTGACAGCAGGTTGTACACAATGGCCTGCTTTACTGTCATACCTGCTTTGAGGAGCACAGCAAAGTCACCTGCAACAGGGACAGAACACAAACAGGGGTTTGGCATCAGTGCTTCTCAGGAGAGTAAGTAGATAAATTAGCTTATACTTACTACCTCACCAATCCAAGGAAATGCCAAAGTAAAAATGCTGCTACATACTCTCAAAATCAGACAGAGCAACAGAAAATGACAACTCCTGTAAGAACTATATCTATGTGCAGGAATCCCTTGATTAAAATATGATTTAAAGGTGCCTATTCATCATGCTGATTGTCAGAAAGGTAATAGTGATTAATCATGAAGGGTGAATGGAGAAGTCTAAATCTGGTCCTCCCACAGAGAATACACAAAATAAGCGAAGCTGGAAAGACCCACAAGGGTCATCAAGTGCAAGTTCTGGCCCTGCACAGGACCATCCCCAAGACTCACACCATGTGCCTGAGAGTATCATCCAAATGCTTCTTGAACTCTGTCAGGCTTGGTGCTGTGACCCCTTCACTGGGGAACCTGTTCCAGTGCTCAACTGCCCTCTGGGGGAAGAACCTTTTTCTAATATCCAACCTAAACCTCCCAACACAACTTCAGGCCATTCCCTTGTGTCCAGTCACTGGTCACCACAGAGAAGAGATCAGTGTCTGCCCCTCCTCTTCCCCTCACAAGGAAGTGGTAGACTGTGATGATGTAGACTGCAGACCCCTCAGTCTCTTCTTCTCCAGGCTGAACAGACCAAGTGACCTCAGCAACTCCTCAAATGACTGCCCCTCAAGGCCCTTTACCATCTTCACTGCCCTCCTTTGGACACTCTAATAGTTTAATATCTTCCTTGTATTGTGGTGCCCAAAACTGCCACAATATCCAAGCTGAGGTTGCCCCAGTGCAGAGCAGAGCAGGACAATCCCCTCCCTTGACTGGCTGGTGATGCTGTTTCTGACACCCCCCTGGACACAGTTGGCCCTCCTGGCTGTCAGGGCACTGCTGACTCATGTTCAGCTTGTCACTGACCAGGACCCCCAGGTCCCTTTCCCAGCACTGCTTTCCAGCATCTCATTCCCCAGTCTGTACGAACATCCAGGGTTGCCCAGTCCCAGATGCAGAATCCAGCACTCTCCCTTGTTGAACTTCCTATGGTTGGTGCTTGCCCAATCTTCTAATTTATTTTTGAGATCTCCCTGCAGGGCCTCCCTGCCTTCAAGGGAGTCAACAGCTCCTCCCACTGTTTTGTCATCTGCAAACCTGCTTAGTATTCCTTCCAGTCCTGTGTCCAAGTCATTTACTTCACAGAAGTTCTTCATGGCACATAAAACCAGAGGCTTAGCTTTTATCAATACCTGTGAAAATTCCTCTTAGCTCTATACACCTCATCCTGCGAATGCAGGAAGAGCATAACAAGGCATTAGTTCCCACAGAATGTGACAATGAATTTGAATTTGAGCACTAAAGAAAGGAAGAGTTACATTCAGAAAGAATGACTTTATATCATGCTGAATCAGTTTTCTAGTTTAAGACGTGCCAACATCTTAACTTGTTTTATTTTGAATTCAGGACTGCTCTGTAAAATTGGTGATAGAGGTAGATATTCTATAAAAATCTAGATTTCTGTCCTGTAATCAGCTCTAATCATTTTACTCCATTCACACTGAATTTTTGTAAATATGAGAAGTCTCAGACGATATACAGTCATGAGGGTAATTAACAAAATATTCTCATGTCCCATATGCTAGAAATAAATCACTTAGTCTAGAATCAAAACATATATAAAAAAAAAAATAAAAAATACGTACAGTAAACTACTTACCTCTTACACAGGATTAACTTAACCACGTTATGCTGTCAAGTTATAAGCACACTAATATATATTGCAATCCTTTATATACTGCAGCAACCTCACTTTAATGATTGTACAGAACTAGTGTCAAACATGAACATCTGTTCTATTATTTCCCACCTGTGCCCACTGTTACCTATATAGCTTAGTAGCTGCCTATATAAAATGCTTTCACTCATCCTTCCTCTAAGGATTTTTGAAGTACTTGTTTTACCTCACTTTTGACCATTCGGAGCTAGCAGTTCATCATAAGCAAGCTGTAAGAACATGCACAGTTCAATCTAGCACAATTTCATAATATGTAAAACTTGTGTTTACTTATGTAACTTAACTTCGGCCACACAGAGCAGTGTGAAATTCTCTACAAAATGCAGAGGTATAACACCAAAATTTCAAATGTATGCTCCTAAGAACATTTTTTAAAATGTGTCCAAAAAGTTTCACAGAACTGTTATAAGTAGATACTTGCCAATATAATCCTGCATCATTATGTACTCTGAGGCAACATTGCTCCCTTCCACTCTGAAGTTCTGGTCACCCCTGTGGCGTCTGCTTTGCATTATGCTTATCACAGTGAGTGTCACAACAGCTTTTAGATAAATATTTCGTACAGATGAAGAGACCGAACTCAGAGTTTCTAGACTTAGTTACCTAATTCATGGGGAAGCTCATGACAAAATACTGCTATAGATGTACTAATTCCTCCTGTCAGTCCAGCACTAAAAGCTGCTCCTAGAAAAAAAAAAAAAAAAGAAAAATAGATCAAAATGATATTTCACTATTTTCAAGCCAGGAAATCAACAGACTTGCCAGAGATGACAACCTTCTGACAGAATGCATACTGTAATATTTTACAGTATGTCTAGGCTCTGTCTGTATATAAATGGGAAGTACTGGAAGTATCTTGGATGTGCATTACCACTGCATGCTTTATTACTCAGTGTATCTGAAAGACAAATCCTGGGAGAGGAGATCACAGTTGACCAAAACAGACACATAAAGGCAGCAAGCTCATAAATAGCACCACTTTTACATTTTTAGGAACTCTCAAGTACATCAGGACAGTTAGGAATGCACATGAGCAAGAGTCTAAACCTCTCCTTTTCAGCCTGGAAATCCAAACTAATATTTAACCTCTCTAGTTCCTTTCTGCTTATATGTAAAGCACATATCAGCAATATTAATAAGCCAGACTTGGAAAATAATAATGATAAAAACATTGCCATAGATGTCTTTCAGTAACTTTTGCATAAGCTAATTTAATTCAATTAACTTTAAGTTCATACCTTAAATAATTCTGAGATGAGAAAACTGGTACTAAATTTCTGTACTGTAGCAGAGAAGCACAAAAAGAGCCTGCAGTAAGCAGACAAAACAGGCAACATAAAGTAGAAAGAGAAGACACAATCTAAAGACAGAGGGGAAATTTAACTTTCCTCTGGATTACTCATAACTTGATACACTAAAATATTGAACATGCTTTTCTAAAATCTAAATTTTACCAAAGAATCAGCTGTTTGGACTTGACACAGGAATATTTAGAAATGGAGTTTCAATACAGTAAAGTTCTCAACAGCAGTCATAGTAATCTTTTTGGCCTTAGAAACCACTCTCTAAATGTCTTACCTGTTTAATATGAAAATGAAGCAAAAAGTTATTTTTTAAGGAATTTAGTTTCTTTAGAAATTTTTTTGAGAAAGTGGAGAAATGGTAGTAAATTCCACTGTTAACTACAGACCCTTAAGTAGCTTATCCTTCAAAATGTATGTGTTCCTCCTGCTAGTAGTTCATTACCCTGTGTATTCTTAGCAGCTACTTAAGTAAGAAATTAAAAGTAGGCACTTGAGTACCCTCACTGTCATTTTGCCTTGTATGACATATATTCAAATTAATGCATTTTGCAGTTCAAATCACATTTAGAGCATTATGTGAATCAAGGTTGATTTCATAAATCTAATAAAATCTGTTTGGTACTTCAATTTGTTCTGCACTCGGCTAGAAATAAACCCATACTGACCATAAGCCAAAACCAAACTTTGCTTAAACAAAAATTAAATTATCCTAAGTAGTACTTTAAAAAGATTATGTCTGTAATCTGTCCCATAGTGTATTCTTATTTACAAGTACTGTATAATTCTATGTAATAAGAATAATAGAAATAGTATTATTATTATAAATAAATATTGCAAATAAGACTGAATTTACTTATAATTCAAAGGCAAATACTAAGATCCAAATAACAAATGTGCATTACTGTGCTCCATAAATCACAAAGAGGTTTGTCTGCACCTATCTTTACTTGGAAGGGATTGCTACTGTCACTGTACCAATACAGTAATTTCAGTGGAAATAGCACAAAATATTAACTAAATAGTAACTATTACAATTGACAGCCTTTTAATTTCTGCCCTGAAGGAGATTAAACAATGACAGTAACCACAGGTGGTAACTGGAAACCTTACCTATGATCACCAATAAGTAAAATATTACCAGAGTTACTAAAGGTAAGGAGAAACTGTTGAGAAATACTCAGTGCTTTTGCTTACCGATTGCTAAGCCATCACTAAAGTTGTGAATGCCATCTCCCATAATTACCATCCAAGCAATATTAGCTATCCCAGTATCTTTCAGGTCTTTTCCAGAATGACAGTGGCCATGGGAATGATGGGAATGTTTGTGATGCCAGTGGTGACTGTGTTTTCTAGCTATCATTTTATCTTCTCCATGGCTGTCATACTCTGAGTCATGAAGATCATGCTCTTGAGCAGCATGTGAGACGTCGTTGTGAGAATGGTGCATGTTGTTGTCCTCTTCTACAGACAAGAAGTTTTTGGGAGGGGATTCCAGCTGTCCATCCAGATCAGTTAGTTCAGTTTCATTCAGTCGATCTTCAGATAAAACCGAGTCATCTGCTCCTGCATTGAAGCCAGTTAGAAGAGACACTGTGTTAATTCATATTTAACACGTCACCAGCAACTGCTGCATCACTGAACTAAGAATTAACTGCTCTGTGAAAGCAAAAAAGTATTTTAACACATCCCAGTCTAGTAACTTCGTTGTCAATATTCAGCCAACAAAATAAATCTCTCATTGATACATTTTTCACTAATTTGCATGTACAGCATATAAAAGTCTCAGCTGCAAGGCAACATCACTGAGTCCATAGCACTCAAAGCCAATTTTAGCCCAGCCTAGGCTTGTATCTGCAATTTGACTACTGACAAAGTTTATGGTTCAACATTGGCAAAGGAGAGTTGCCAGGGTGATAATAAGGTGTTACATGCTGTAGATGGAATCTGAATGGCTCAGGAAACCCTAACTGGCTACTGCCTACACATGCCCCTACAGGTCATAGCTCAGCCTTCACTGCAGTATACCATGACCTGCCAGCAACACAGAAACTAGTTACAGATCTGCTGTATTGCATGAATCCTGGTGTCACACTTGTGTACTCACACAGTGAGCTTCTTCAGAGTAGCTCATTACCAGGCTAGCAATCATTTTTACAAAGTAATACAAAGTGAAAACAATGCAGGAGGCTTCCACAATGAATTTTAAGTCTACTAATAGATCCAAAATATTAAAAAATAAACAAAGCGGGCAATCTATGCTCCAGGAAAAAAAAAGCAGTTGGGGGGGTGAAGCAGTTCTGGACAATTAGCTCACAATAATAATAAAAAATTATTTCAGAGTCAAAAATAAGCAAATCATAAGTGAAATTAAAAAAACTGGCACAGAATACCTAAGCAGCAAAGAGTTCTAGATAAACAGGGTCTTAATCATCATGTGGAGGTGGTTTAAAAAGAAATGGAATGGCCATTCAGGTCAGTGGTAGTGGCACTGCAGTTCAAAATTCAAATTCAGCACAGGCTTCCAGTGCCTGCAGTATGAATGATTTACTGAGCAGCAGAGCACACTTCCAGAGTAAGTGTGTTACAAAACCACTACATGCTCCATGTTATCAGAAGCAAAACTCTTCCACTGGGTGGAGAAGGTTGCAGTCCTAATTCTCCCTCCTACAAACCAATCGAATTAACAAAACTGATTTTGTATAAATACAGCCTACGGACTCATCAACAAATTAATGCTGCAGCCATGCAGGCAACAGAACAGGAAGGTTATGAAGCAGAGCCCTTCCCTCGCCCCTAGAGGGATACAGAATTCCTTCTGGGTGCACACTGCCTGAACATTCACAGACTGCCGTGAATGAACAGTATTCAAAAGTTGTTTTGGATACTTGCGGAATATTCAAGATACTCAGTTGTATTTATGAAAAGAAACAGATTTTGTTTAGCCTCCTCAGCCAAATGGTAATTGGTTCAGCTGCTGGCATCTTCAAAGTGAAACAGATATCTGCATCCAGGTTGTGTGGGTGTTCATTTTTGATCTAATTTTTGCCAGGGCTGAGCTATTCAGGTACAGCTGAACCAAAGAACACCCTGAAAACAAATAAATAAAAAAACTTCCAAAGAACCACAGCCACCCAAAACCTGACTGCTTCAGAAGTCTGAGAACCCTCTTTATGGCATATTAGGAAGTGTTCAGAGTGCTCTCAGATCTAAGGAAAACAAAATAAAAAAGATTTAATAGGGAAAGCCTATTAAGTCTTATTAAAAGTGATTTACATAATAGCAGCAAAACTGTACAAGAGGTTACATGCTAAATACCATACCGAAGTAACATGCTGCTACTTTGAATCTCATAATCAGAGAAAATTCTGAAAATAAATGCCAACCTGCAAGGGGTTTCAGCTGAAGCCAGTCAGCATCTGGTCTATTATTTAATTTGTGATCAGAAAGTTTCCTTCCAATTGGTGATTCTTCAGTCTGGGGTTTTTTGCACCATTTTTGCTTACTCTGCAACAGAAAACAGGTAACATCTGGTTTGTAAAATGACACTGATGGAGATAAAAAGAACCGAAATGTTGTCCAAAAATCTATTCTAAAGAGACCAATTACTCTCTCTTAACATGTTTAACAGAAGTATGTTACTTCAGAATATTGAATTAAGCATAGGCTTAAGAAGCAAGGCTCAGCAACAGCAGCTGTCCCAGTGGAAATTCTTAGCTACCTAGCACAGAATCTCACAAACACACAGAGATGATATTTCACCTCAGTAAGAGTGTACAGTCTGACAAGGATTGCTCTCACAGCCTAGAAACACATGTATGCAGCTATCATATTTGCTGATTCTGTTCAGGAAAGCAAGCACGCAGCAAGAACAGCTCCTCTAATTTGTTCAACTTTAATTTTTTTATACTTCTTGAACTTGCTTGTGTTTTCCTTTAAGAAAGTAGCAAGCTTTTCTCTATCTGCAGCCCATACAATAAAGCTTATGGATTTGCCAAAGCAGCCTAGGGGATTTAATTATTTAATTAATCTTAAAGAAGATATGTCCAATGGGATAGTTTTTATCCCTTTATCAGAAGATCTAAGAAATGCCTCCTCCTACACAGAAAATCTCTTGCTGCCTGTCCAGCTAAGACAGCACGTCTGATGTGAAAACAGAGAACTTGAAAATTTTTCACAGTCATTTCAGGAGAAGCAGTTATAGTTTCACCAAAATAATTTTCTCCTCGAAGTCGACTGAGGAAGGCAAAAGTTAAAACTGATTTTCCATGCACACTCACACTCCCCAAGGTACCTGCTCTCCTTTTATACCACCATCATGAATAAAGAATGCTTCTAGCACTAGAAATCCAATCATTTTTAGAAAAACAAGTTAAGATTTGACTGGCAATTTATAGAAAGCAGGAGGTCTGAAAATGTTAGCATTTTCTGATGTAGAAAAATTGAACACCTCTGTTACACCAGCATTGTTAGCTAATAACATACTGCTAAATTTCTTGTAAATAATCTGACAATTGCTATGTTCTTTCTCACACACTGCTTTTCATATTTTGGGGGGGAAAAAAAATCACAGCACTTTGGAGGGAGAGCTGTAATCTCTTTTACTTAGATCTACCTCCAGTGTATCTGGTCAGAAAGCTGCAACTTTGCCCATCAGATTTCTACACTGCCTTCCCAAATTACTGTGTTAAGAAAAGCAACTTCTTCAGAATAGGGTTTTCTCACATGACATGGGACAGAATAAAGATCAGCAGCACATGTTCACAGAATAACAAATAACCACACAGACAATTCTTCAATTCTCAGAAGGTAACTTCGGGTACTACGTTTTTAAACAGCATGCAATTTTAGTACGTACCTTTTGTTTATTGTAATGTTTGTACATTCTTATACAATGTTCAATGATGAACAGAACATAAATGCCTCCAAGTGCCACAAGACCTTTCAGCACTGGATCATTTTCTTCTAGGAAGCCTTCAGTCTGCCCTCCATGCCCGTGGCCATGTCGATGGGAACGCTTGTGTTCATGAACATGACCTTGGCCATGGTGGTGACTGTGGTTGTGGCCTCCATGTGACTATTAGGAGAGAAAATAATAACACAGCATGACCTGGTGCAATCGGGAGACTGAAACGGCTCTGAATTCAGACTAAAACATATGTCACCTTGCCAGAAAAGTAGCATAAAACTCCATCCTTTTTTTTTGCCCACCCTAACACACTTTGCCATATAAATTTTTCATTAGACTATTCATTACCCTAATCAATTAAAAAAAAAAATCAATCTGGGAAATTTTTTGGAGCAGTGGGAGATAACCTAGCTTCAGCTTTTCTCACAATGCTGATAATAACGAGACTGACTCTCAGAAATATCACACAGAATTATCATTCCTATGCTCCCATTAGTAACCAAACCTTATGATTTTTTTTAACCATTACAGGCCATTGATGGAGATAACCATTACAGGCCATTAGAGACTTAATTCTGATCCGAAATATAAACTTAAAAAAAAAAAAAAAGACCAAAAATGTGTATTAGGATTTATACAGACAAAACATGTAAACATTAATCTTTCTGTTAAAAGAGTTAAGGTAACAAAAGTTTAGAAAACATTTCCCTTTTTAAGAATTACAGTATACCATCATGAATTAAAAACTGCTTACTTTCCCTGGAATCTGGGCAATTTCTTGATTCAGTAAGTTAGAGGTTACTTTCTCCCCAAAAGCTGGTAACCATGAAGGTTATTCCCCAGGAAATACTTCTATGTGGTACTGATACACAACCGTGAGTAAACAAGAGACAGCAATACTGCTAACTTTAAAAGAATCTTGTTGGGCTCATGAGGTGTTTTACAATACTAACAGCAGTTTAAAACAGTGACAGCAATTCAACTAAAAAACCATAATTACTTTTTCTCTTCTTTCCTTTTTTTTTTTTTTTTTTTTTTAAGAAAAACACATTTTCTTTCTTTTTGTTAACAGAAGGTCTCTAACAGTGTTTCAGGATGTCCCTCATAAGTCCTGTCATTTTACATCTCCATCAGTGAACATTTATTTATTGACACTATAAACAATTCCTTGAAAATTCTAGACTCATTTACAATTAAGACTAAAAAGTAAGGAAACAACACTTACATGTGGCAATAGATGGAGCAGTGCATCTCCACTCATTGTTCCTACTGCCAGAGCTACCAAGAAAGTTAGAAGAAATTTGAAGCACCATTGATTAATGATGGGAACCAAGATCACCCCTAGCAAGGAAAGCAGGCTAATGACGGTGATAGAGATGATACCACAAAACCAGGCTGTGGGAAGAAATGAATACAGAAAGGTTATCAGAACACCTGTAAAACTTTCAAGACTGATTAATGACTTTCAAGTATCTCTTAAGGAGGTGACTTTCCTTTAACCTAAGCTGTGTGATTGTTCATTCAAAAGGTGCTGAAAAATATGAAAGCAGTACTGAAGTCCACAGCAAAAAAAAAAAAAATACAGACTTATTCATAGTACAGTACAATATACTGAAAGACATCAGAAGACAGCTAAAAAAAGCCCAGCAATTCTTCCTGATTGTTAGTTCCAGACTTAGTTTTGTAGCCCTTAATGAAACACAAACAGTAAAAGATTTCATATTGGAGCAAAACCACCTCCACTACTTAACTTAAGCTCAGATCGAGCTCAGTTTGTCAAGTTAACTTAACAAACACTAATGCCTACTTAGCATTTGTTTTTAACATGGTTCTGATGCAAAATTTGTCAGAAATCAATACTTCTCCTCCTCTGTTTGGAGTCACATGTTTAGTTTGGCACTATTTATTTCACCCGGTGCTTTGAAACATACATTTTTATTAATAAGAAGGAAGACAAAACTTTTGACTCTAAAATCAAATTCTACAATGAGAGCTTGAAGAGCTGAAAGCAACTTGCTACCAGTGAAAAGCAGCATTTATTTTATCTGAGAACTTCTACTGTTGTCATTAGAAAAAGAAGGGATAATGACATGTGGTACACCCAACATAATCCTCTTAATTAGCGAAGATGTGCAAATTTCTAGATGACGTGCAAAAGAAGGAATTACTCAAGAAACAGATCCTATAATGAAAGAGAAATGGCTCTTGCAGTCAGCATCTCACCCTAATAAAATATTTTCTTTATTACTTTACTGTAGGTAAACAACTGATTCAAAATCACTAGTGTTTCCACATTTCAGAGCACAACATGACTTCCCTTGCATTTGTGAAGGTCCAGTCATTTAGGGAAAACATCCTGGAAAATGGGGGAACAGGGGGCAGGTATGGATGAGAGCAGAGGAGAAATAGCTGCTAATATTAAAATGCCAAACATCTCAAGAATTCTTTCTGTACCAAAACCACTACAGAATTGATTGGACAAGACAAATGGGAACACAAAAGCAGGTCTAAGGCGGACCCTGAGGACGAAAATACTGCCGCTACGCAGCTTTGATTGATACCCAGAGCACTTCAGCCACGTACTCTGGATTAAGAGGCTCTGCTGAAAAAACCAGCATATATGGACTTGTCATTCAATGCTGAATCATGCATGCATGCACAAGCAGCCCAAATAAAAGTCACACAGCTGTCTGGCAGGACACTGGACCTCCAATGTGGACACATTATGATGTTAAGTGCGAGGTTAGGTGATCAACAGCCTTACATGGAGAGAAATGGAAAGGAGATTACGCAGACTGGCTTAAGTTTCATGTATCATAGCATAATTTTGGCAAACACACCTCTGAAGGGCTTACATACTCTTATGAATGATACAGTACCTAAACATGGCATCATGATTAAGATGTGGCACATGAAAATTAGAATACGGAATTTGTGCGCCTCTTGGATCCCCTCCAGCGAACACTGGCATCTGCACAGGCAGAATTACAAGCCATATCTGATCTGAAATACTTTGACTCATCAGCTCTATGTGATCTCCACTTTAAAAAAACTGCTCACTGTTTACTTGTATCACTTCTACTAGTTTGATTCATCGTAGGATGTGTCTTTCCTTTTAGGTTAAGTTGCTTAGGGGGTCTCAGCAATGATTATGTCACCTTTTCCAGCAGGTACACTGTGAAAGCTCAGTTGGATATATAAGCCCTTGAAATTCCTCTATTAGAAGATGTTACAGAAACTATCTGTAAATTATAGATAGAAAACCCAATATAGCTTCATTAGTTTTTTGGTCATCAGCTAATTAAATTACTTTGCTTTAGAAAATGCACTATCAGAGGTAAGGGAAACCTCACAGGTAGGTACCAGTGAGTAGAAACAACACTGGTCTGTAAAGTTTTTTGAAAGCTTTAAATAAAACTAAAGAAAATCACCAAAACCTCATGTTTAAAAATGACTGCATCCTCCTAACTCTGGCAATTACTTCTATCTAAAAATGTTTATATTAGTCCGTGTGAGCACACATTCTCATTTTAGTAAAATCCTATAACCTGCAGGTTCAGTTACTCTATTACTGAAATTACTGGCAATTACTTCTATCTAAAATTGTTTACATTAGCCCGTGTGAGCACACATTCTCATTGAAATTAGTCCTACACCTCCCACAGTCCACACATTCCAGTTAGGATTTGTTATTTTGTGATTCACTTCCTTACTTAAAAAGGAAAAAATATTATTGCATCACTGAAATGTTGCTGTAGTTAATACAAGACTATACAGGAGATTGTTATGAAGAATGTTTTATCAGTATCTAATCAAGATGACCTATTTTAGGGGTTACTGTTTACATTCACAGCCAAATCAATGTTAAAACCCAAATTACAACAACTAACTGGCAAAGATGTTATTTATACTCAAGGTATCAGATGACATAAAACATGTTAAATATTCACGATAAGCTTCATTAATTTTGCAAATTAAGTCTCTTAAAATGTTAAAGGTCTTCAAGCTGAGTTATTCATCAACTCCCTTTCTCATTACAGAGAAATAAAATGCATTCTTTTAAAAAGAAGCACTCAACTGTAGAAACTTTCTAATTAAACTGGTCCAAAGCATGTGCAACATGACAGTTTTGTATAGGGTTTCAACATTTTAATTGGCAGAAAATGCTTAGAGCAACTCTAGAAATGCTCTTGGTGATAAGGCAGGGGTCAACACTTACTACAATGAGACTACCCCACAAAACAATGTGCTGCCATATGACACACACAGTATATTTGGTTTACAGCAACCTTTGAACAGTTAACAAGATAGCAGATGTGTCCCTATAGGAGATGTATGCATAAGAAGTTAACTATTTTAATGACTCCAGAATTGTTAAGAAAGAACAATGCATGCTTTCCAACAGTTATCAACATCTATGAGAATATAGTTACCTCAAGCTTTATTTCTAATGATGCTAATATGCACCTATGTACTAATCAATGTTCACCATTACAATACTTTTATTTTCAAAATACAGGCACTATATGCAAGCTCTTTAGAGTTTTAATATTTCACTGCAACTAAACATCAACAGTTCCATTATAATTTATAAAAGATAGCAGTACTGGATATGTATTTGAAAAGCACATTCAATTATGAAATTACAACAATGAATTCTGCCCCTAAAGTAACAGTAGTAAAAATATTTTTAGGTTAGAACTACGGCAAAATGCCTAGGCCCAATGGTAAGACATTAGGTCTCAATGACAGAAAACCAAAAAGAAAAAAGAAACAAAAATAAGCAAACGTAAAATAATTAAAATAATAGTGAAAAAAACATACCTCTTTGATCCATGGTTACCTTGGAGAACCTGTTATACCACCTAACAGAATGCTATGTCTCCTGACTTAAAGGATTACGTTGTCTCAAATTTCTTCTAGTATGTTAAATTTCAACGATTCCTTTACAAGCAATGATAAACTGTACATGTCAAACTTTGAAGTTTTATATTTAAATTGCAAAATTATTTAGAAAGCTTTAGATGTTAACACACCTACCTGATGCACCTATTTTATCTTTATTCTCAATTGATGCATTTTTACTTTTCATAATATCTTCAAACTCATCATAATGTACAATACAAAGTCTTCTCTCAATCTGGTATAGCAAAGCAGGACATAGGTACACAAACAATTCAGGAGATATTAGAGAGCTGGTTTCCAGACCATAGTACCGTAGCAGCTGGGTAGCATTTAAGCACTGCAAGCAAATCGTACAAACAAATTAAATACAAAAGCAACTATTTTATTAAGAGCTACAGTTACGGAAAATTTAGCATATTATTTGAGAACACAAAATAGACAGCACAAACTTTGGCCCAAACATTCTATCAGTACTAAAACATGTTTTAAGCTGACCTAAGTAGTTTAGGAGGGGAAAGAAACAGTAAAAATACCTGGACTACAAATTCAAGTCTCCCAACATCTACATAATTTTGGATAAATAGTAATGAAAATGAGTTTCCATATTCTTTATCATTACACAGTAAAAGCAATGAAGAAAGAGCAACAGGTGGAAGAATGTAAATCCAAAATAGGTTTACTAACACTTCTGTTTATCTACCAACCTTCTGTGTTTAGAGTTTCACTTTTTAATTCAGTTTAAAACCTCAAACTTAGCACTCACTCTATTCTTTCCTACCCCAACTTCTAGTTTAAAACTATGGTTTCAGACAGAATGTCCTGCCTCTGTAGTAAGGGGCTATTTATGGTGCTGGCAGAAATAATGGATGCTGAAGGAAGAAACTAAAGATCTTACACTGAGCACAGTGCTACAGAAGCTACATCTCCAATTGCTTCATAATCTCTTAGGACAAACACATTAGAAGAATTATGAAAATATGCAGATATTTCTTTTAGGAAGGAGTGTCCATGCAGCTTTCAGAAATGTTAATGATCTTAGATTCAGAAAGAAGTCCAAACCCAGTGTGTGTTGTGGCAGTATTCACCAATACTGGGAAGGAAAAAACCCTCACCTGTAAGCAGCTTATCTCAGAAAGCTTTTAAGGATTAGCTTCATACAGATAAATAGGCAAGAAGATAGATCTCTGAGAAAAGACTGGTGATTGGCAGACAGAAAAGAAGACTCACAAAGTAGACTCAAAACTGTGGCAGTGGCCTCTTAGAATTTTCATTCTGCAACCTGTATTATACCATGGTCACAAACATGCCCCTCTGTTATTTGTGGGTATGGACCCTCAATTATTATGTAACATATTACGTTACACACAGCGAAATGTTACAACAGTGGAACTCAACTTACCAGCTCCCCATTTCACACTCACCTCTTCACGATCCTTGTGACTATGAGCTGAAGAAAGGGCACGTTTTCTTACACTGATCTGCTTGCGAGGTGCCTCTCGCTTGCTGGTATTTCGGTGCCCATCGTCATTTCCTGAACTGGCATCTTGATGTCCATGACTACTAGAACGATCACTACTGTGGTCATGATGGTGCACATGCAAGTGAGATGCATCATGTACGTGATCATGTTTATGAACACGATTGTGCTCATACTGATCACCAGGATCATGATCTGGGGCATAATCCCAGGTAGCATCTCCCGAAGTCTCGCTGATCTTCTTTTGCTTCTTCTTCTGTTTCCGTTGTTTTCTTTCTGGCTGATCCTGAGTTGTGTTTGTCTCTGTTGAAGGTTCATGGTTCTGTTCCCCATGCTCACGATGACTGACTGAATCATTACGAGAGTGATGGGTGCCATTATGTTCATGGCGATGTGGACGAGAGTGGTGGTGGTGGTGACGGCGACTTTGGTCATGAACGTGTTTGCCATCGTCTTTTACTGATGGCAGTACTGTGTCTCTCTCAGGGTCACACTTATGATTTCTCTTTGAAGACATACCAATCATGGTTTGGTTTTCTGAATCTGAGTGGCTGTGAGGATGATTATGAGAGTGAAAATGCTTTCCTTCCTGTACTTCTAAAGCATATAAGTGAGAAACATGATCATGGCCAATATCATCATGATTTATCATCACTACTTTTACCTCTCCTAAACCAAGGTTTATTAACAGTTTTTCCAGGCCAAAAAAGGATAATCTTCCATTTTCACCGTAACGATCAAAAATCTTTTCAATGTAGTATTTTTGCTCATTTTCAGCTTCCAACGTTGAAAATTTACTCGGCATAGATTCTGTTCCTCCACTCTGGAAGTACGATTCATTTGAGATCTGATAGTCATTATGGTAGTGTCCACGATCCTTTTTAGGACCATTGTTATGTCCATCTCCATGGCAATGATTGCACTGATGAAAGATAAATGTCAGCAAACAAATGATGCAAAATTTTGTGTGCATGTGTACCTTCATCTCTGTTTCCTACAAGAAACACAAGGGGAAGCACTTTGGTGTAAAAGCAATCTCAACACTTGTACTAGGTATCAGTCTGGTATTTATTTATGCAAATTGAATGGCTCATGAAACTTTTTCTATATTAGCATTAAAACAATAACAATTGTAGTACTTTTACTGCAGAAATTGTATTAGTGTACTTTCTTATCCAACAGTAAGACAGACTCTGCATATTTCAGAGATGCTGTTTTAATACAACATTGCTGGAGGTGATTACAAGATTTACAGCACTGAGAGTCAGTCATAACACTTTTGTGTATATTTTCAGAGGCATCTGTGCTTATGATAACCTATAATATTGAAAATCTTTTCAAAACCCAAGTTATAAAAGAATAAAAAATGTTTAAAAATAACAATACTGTATTTTCTTGTTCATGGAGATGACAGGTACATAAGACAGCTGAAATCCCAAGCATCATTTGTTCTCTTTTGTGCTGCTAAAGTAACTCCACTAAACACACACACTGCACAATTCCCTATTTTGAAATCAGCCATTACCAATTCAAAAATAAGCTGTCATTAACCGACTTCAGTGTATTGCTTAAATGTTCATATTTTTAGCACTTTTTACTTTTATGGGTTATTGACTTGAAAGATCTACAAGGACATTAATGTAAAAGTAAGGTTACATGGAAAACATCTCCTTATGCAACTCAAAAATACTGTTAATGCTGACACTGTCTAGCTTAAAGTAATTAATACTGATTTTTAGAAACGATATCACCTAGAAAATGTAGTTTTCAATTTAGACACTGCAACAGTATATCTTGTGTTTGGAGTTGAAAACAATTCATTATTGTACAAAATACGACAGCTGTCTTATTTACATCTGCTAGCAAATATATATATATGACAGTGGAATAATTATTATAAATGAAACTTAAGAGAAAAATCTAAGTGTATGTAAAAATGTAAGAGCAGAAGAATATCTGTCAAATGGAGGCATCTGCATCAAAATTGGTTCTAGGGACATCAGACAGGTCAATGGCTAACCATTGTACATTACTGATTTATTTTTATAAACAACTGTCCAATCATCAGTCTGGAATGAATATAGTTTTTCTCCAGCTCAATTCCCTACATTCCTACTGATTTAAGGGCTGTGACAAACTTTCTCAAGTAGTTTATCACGATGAGTTCATTCCTCAAATTTACCGGGATATTATTTTCATAAAGTCTTTTTCACTCACAAGCTCTGTTGAAGGCATCCCTAATGTTCTTACAAATACATCACTGGGATTAGTAAAAAAAAAATAAAATCTAAAGTATCTCAAAAATCTTCCAGAAGCTTTTTCCATTTTCCTCTGAGGAAGCAGGTAAATGCTGGTACTGATGGAGTAGAATGAAACAGCATATATTGCAAATCTTTATCCAAGAGTCAGCCCTCAGACTGTATGATCCCCTAGAAACACCTTTATATAAAGGACATCTGCTTTTTCTTACGCAGGCTGAGAACCTGGACCCTGACTTACAGCATGCCAGAAGGCAGAAACATTCTGGCAGTAATCAGGAGTATGACTGTTGACAGATCAAGAGAGCTCCACATTTCTTTAGGAATATGCTGATTTTCATCAATTGAGGATTTACAATGTTGAGTGTTATTTAATGTGAAGAGCAGGTTCAGCATCTGGAATAAGCAATTAAGGCACACACAAGACCAATGAAAGCCCTGGGAGAAAGGTGAACTTCTATGTGCTTGCACAGGAGATGGCAGCAACAGGTAAGTACATGCTGTTCACTGTAATGCTCCAGCCAACCCTTCAAGAAGCTTTTTAAATTCAATTTCTCAGTACCAAGAACAGCATTGCAAGGTTAGGTAAAACTAAGTTACTCAAATGATACTGGTTTTTGTAGGTAAGACAGCTTTTCTCCCCCTTTGCTACATACTGGTAATGTAATCAGAACAAGCAAAGTCAAATTACTCTCATTTAAACAAGAACGATTCAGACTAAAATATCTCTATCAGGAAATTCATGACTGAAGCATGATCATAATCCTTTTCACAACCTCATGATCTTTTTCATGTGACTGTCTCATACAATACTACTAATACATTACTTGGAAACTTCAGTCATGCATCCCTAATTGTGGTGTTTAGCTTTGAATGGTACCTTTTCTCCATGCCCTAATGGTTAAAATAGTTTGTAACCTATGATCATAATTCATTGCTGAAATACAAGAGCTGAACATTATCAGACCAATTTCAATTTCAAATACTTATCTCACTATTTTCAATTTAAATATAATAACCCTAGCACAGTATTTTTTACCTTCTATTATATAATATGTTGTATCTTCTATTGCAATTCTTGTTACAGAACAAAGATGCTTACAAAATAAATGTACCCATAATATAAAGTCTCAAAAAGAACAACCATAAAGAGTTGATTATTTATTTGTTTCTTTTAAATAAGCTTCATTATTCTCTAGGCAATTATAAATAGCTGTCATATTTAACCTCTCAGGCAGTATTTGTATGTGTAAAATACTGGAAAGCTGAAGTCCAAATCCTATACATTTCAGTGGCACAAAATTCTAAATAGCTGATCTCAACATAGGAACATTAAGACTCTCAAATCCCTTCAAGAAAATATGGAAGGGCAGCCTGAGGACAAGGCTACAGCAAAGCTGAAAATGATTCTGCCTATTACTGCTGTCAGCCTTTGCCTAATTCTGTTCACTTGTTTGATTCCCTGCTGCCTCCCCTTCTTCCCTCCACAGCTTCTTGATGGGTGGACACCCAACACAGGGGAGATACAAGGGAAAATATGTCCTGCACTGTAAAGGGCAGGGCTGGAAATAACAGCACCTGCTACGTTCTGCTGAGCTGCGCACGGAAACAACGAGAGTCCTTTGTGACACCTCAGGCAGCAGGACAACCCCACCCTAACCCAAGCTCCAAAGTTAGAACAATGTGTACATGTGGAAAAGATGAACAGTGTACCCCACCAGCAGGCATTTCAGAAATGGCTCACAGTGCTGCCCAGTGCCCCCGCTCCCCATTCATCAGGGCAAGCAGATCTCTCACATTAAATGCAGCATGACTGCACATCCATACATACACAGGACTTCTATATCAGAGGCTTGAGGTCACAGTACCTGAGCAGTACATAAGCAAAGAGTTACCTTCTCTGCATGGAAAACTCACCTTATCTGTAGGCTAAACCACTGTCTGCCTACGGTGTTTAATCTATTAAATTAAAGGTACCTCTGATGATAGTCTGGTTTAACTTTGGGTTCTTTTAAAGCCTTTTCCATTCAATTCCCCTTGGATTCCTGAAACTTACCCACAATGCCTACTATTTCAACTATTCTTCTTTATATAGTGCTTTATTTATGACTTAGAGCCTGGAATATGAACATGATTTTGGGTGAAATTTTTATTTATCAGCAGCTGCTTCACTGAAACTAGAAAACTAGTTCAAGTTAGGCTTTACTTAAAACAACAAACTTGCATTCAAATTACGTAGTCATACAAAATGCAAACTGAATTCAAAGCCACATCTATCATTTTAGTGCCTGCAACCCACGTACTATAGCATTTTTGTTAGTGTACAACACTGATTAGAATATTTTAAGTGCCCAACTTTCTTCCCCAACCTGTTTTCTTGTCTGCTCCCAACAATTTTAATAACCTGAAATATTTGTAACAGAAATGCACTGATTTCTCCCCTTCTCACGCTCCTCCCCAAGTTATTTCAGTTTCTCTCCCCTGTTGTTCAACTTTCTTTCCTTGTTTTCTCTGAAGAATGTACTGCCCATCTTTAAAAAATATCCTTGACTCCTCTAAATTTCTCATTTCGAATGCCACAAAAAGTAAAGTGCCTTAGCAATATTTCATGGGCAACTAGAAGTTCCACACCAAACATATCCTTCAGCTAAGGTAAGAGAGAATCCAGAAGGACAAATGGGGTTAAAAATAAAGACAAAGCAATATTCTTACCAAACTAAGGCATTCTCTCTGTTCAGCACTGAGAAGCTAAGCACACTTGTGCTTAACTGAGAAGTTAAGCTAAGAAGCACTTGTGTAATTCATTTCTGTTAAGAACTGCTCAGAGTTAACAGCTCTATGAGAAATGCCAGTTTTTAAAAAACAGAACTATTTCTTGAAATAAAATTTCTAACTGCATAAAGATAGTTTTTCTTACAATTCTTGAAAAATTTAATGCCTTTCTATACTGTAGGTATTCACTCCAATGTGCATGCAGGAGAAATGTCTGCAGCACCACCCCCCTCCCCCCGCCTCATCCCATATTCGTATTTGGTTCAAAGAAAGGCCTGGAATCTAAAAATCCAAAAGAATCTACTCTTTATTTCCTAAATTTCAGATTTTTAACAAATACTAGAATACAAAGTCCTATTAATCTAGGACACATTTTTAAGATAAATTATTTTAAAAAAATATTAATATGAAATGAATACATTGTTTTTACTGAAAGACATTTTAGGAAAGCCATAACAACATTTTAATTAATTAACAATCTCTTTTTGTTTTATCAGTCTTAAACTGCCATCAGCTTCTGCATATACAAATGGGAAAACATGCCACAAATCTAAAAAGTTAAAATCAACCATTTCTAACTTTAGTTCTCACCCATCTCCTGTATTTTCTTCTCCCTTCAATTTCAGTGAAACAGGTTTGTGGGTTTAAGTAAAACTCATTCATTTGAAAATCTACAGCCCAGTAGGAGGGGCACTTTGTAAGAAGAGACCTTTAACTAATTGATCCAAGCTCTATTTGCTAAGTTAATACAAGATAAGACTTAAATAGTACAGAAAGCATGTATGCATAACTGAACACACCGTGAAAACTTTTTAACCATCTCAGCTGCTAAGTATTTGAAATGGCAAGTCCCAAGCATACAAAAAAACAATCCTAAACCAACACAGCAGCAATCTACTAACTCAATTATCCAGACAGGGGCATTTATTTTATTTGGAATGGATAAAAAATGGACAGCCTTCTTCAAAGGGACAGTTAGTTATCAGTAAGAAATTGCTGAGAACAGGCTCTTTCTCAGAACTCAGAAGAATATAAAACCTTCACAATAGTTGGAAGCTCTGTAAGTATTAGTTCTTCTTATCAAGAATTAATTTTCAGTCTTTCATATAGGAACTCTATGTAGTCCATAAAACAGCTATTAATGCACAAAATCTATAACAGAGCTAGCTTGCTTTTCTGCCAATATTCTACTGTTCAATTAGGTCCTATTAAGATACCAACCAGAGCTTGTAAGGATAAAATACTTGAAAGACAATCCAATTACACCTGTATTTTAATATTTAATTTTTCTACTGAAAGTAAGCAAATGTTTTGGTTAGAACTAAGGCTGATGTTCAAAGAATATTTTAAGACAGTGTTGCACTTAAATCAGCAGTTCTGCCCTCCCCCACTGCTTCTCTCTTTCATTCCCACTCCCACAAAACTCATTTTTGTATACCAGCCCATTTGTTTGCTGATCTGTTCTCTGTGCAGCTGTACAACTACTAGATCCTGCTGAAAAATAGCCTAGAAAAAGAAAAGAAGATTATTTTCAAAACAGATTACTTTTCCTATCTAGTTCACTGTGCAGCTGCACAAACACCACAGTCCACACAAAAAAGAGCCACCTTGCTTTAGGTGGGAACACCAGTTACTGATGTGCAGTCTAACAGAATATTTTGATCTAGCACAAATAAAACAACTGGCCACCTCAAAATGTACTCAAGTAACAATGAAAAACCAGCACTGGACATATTTCCTATTGAAAGCTTTCCCTTCAAAACAGAATATAACAATGTTTCCAATAAAGTGTTTAAACCAGTTGCAGCATTTTTAGTCTTATTGTAACTTAAACCACCATAACCATTTCATCCTTGCATTATGATATAATACCTGTGGTATGTTAAAAGGCATGTCTTTGATGTGTGTTTAATGCCTACACTATTATAATAAGAACCCTTCTATCACAGCTACAATCCAGAAGAGAACAATGCATGTCTACTATTAAGCCGATGACTTCTCTCACTTTAAAAAAACATAAAAATAAATTTACAAAAGCTATCAATTATGAAAGTCCATTGAAATATGGGATTAAAGGAGGCTTCTCTTACATATGCTATGCAAAATTAGTGCCTGCCTGACTACAAACGCCATTTCTAGGGGTTTCAAATTCTTTACTTGACAACATACACCATTGACTCAAAACTGCATTTTTAAATAGATTTAAGTAATGAACCACCATCACAGACTTTAATAAGGCCCTCTGTCAACATATCATTCAAATTCTTGTTAACAAATTCATTCAGTCAGGAGTACAAACCAGGAGAACCTAAGACAACAGGCAGCTACTGGAACCATTCACATCTTGAATTAGTGGGCTCCCAAACGTGTCTTTGTTCAGTAATTGTGGGAGACAGAAGTGTTCATGAAGATGTCTTGGCAAATTCAGAAGTAACACTTAACCTGTCTGACACATGACATAAAATAGTTTTACATATTTCAACAGGCAAATTCATGAAGAAAATGTCCAGCTGAACCAATATGTGACATGTTCACCACATTCCTAGTGAGACCTCAACAGAAGTCATGATATTTTCTAGCTCTCATTTATTTTAGTCAAGATTATTCTGAAAGATCTACATGGCTACTCACTACAGCTCTGTGTGATGATTGAAACAACCATTCAAACTGATACAAATACTGACTGGCTTCAAAAATCACTTATTATGAACTACTAATACCTCCTTAACAAGGTATTAAGAGAACTGTGAAGGGACAACTTTACTTAATATGCAAATAAATCAACTTCTGATTTTTCCAGAATTAAAATTTGAAATTGTTTCTTCTGCCATACTATGGTGCAAGAAACAGTAAAAAAA
>VYXB01003934.1:2285212-2397303 GCA_013397135.1 Pachyramphus minor | reverse complement strand
CTGCGGGTCCCGGGGAGCGGGGCCGCCGCTGGGACCCGCCGGAGGAAGGGCGGGCCGGGCATCGCGGGGAGCCGGGCCTGCGGGCCGGACCTAGGCCGCGGCCTCGGCAGCCGCCTGGGCAGAGGGTCCGCCAGCAAGAGCGGGGCATTCCGTGCCGAGGTAATGCGAGAATCGCATTACCCCCCCGTTTATTTAACTCCCGAAAATCCTGCCAGGCTCATGGAATTTCTCATTTCTCAAGAAATGAAAACCTGATAAGGCGATAAACACGTTCCCGTTCCGAGGTGGAGCCCGTCGTCACAACACACTTCATTCCTATAGAACAGCTACAGGGCTGAAAGAAACAACCCCCCAGCCTTATAAAAATTAAGGCCCCTCACTCGATCCAACACCTCACTAGGTCAGGGGACATTTTGGTTTATAACGTAAGACCTACAATATAGTGGGAGTCCAGCACAACAGATCATATTTTAAAATAGAGCAGTGTGTTTTGCAATGGTTATTTATAAGAAGCATGTCAACAGGCTGAGACGTGGTTCTAGGAACATTTTGAGTTTTAAGCTGTTCATTTTTCTCTCTTGAGAAATTGGCATCCAATTTTTGTGACATTTTCTTCCAAAAATAACTGGTGTTTCCATAGTGGGCTTCAATCTAGAAGCAAACCAACTTCTCACCTATTTGTTAAGAAGGCACACATTTTTCTTTTAGACTCTTATATTCCTGAATGGAACTAACCTAATTATTTCTAAAACTGTTCTCTTGTTAAATTGGATGATTCACAACACTACTACCTTACGTCTGGCTTGGTAGAGCCAGAATCCAATTCTATCCAATCATATCCTACTCCTGTCTTAAATCCAAGCCATACCCCATTGTTGTCCATTTCTAATTTCAAATCTCCTCCAATGACTTTTTCTCTCTTTAGTATTTGTTTTGAGGGAAAAAACACTTATATTCCCTCCTTAATTTTTTTTCTATACGTCGTATTGAATCCATGACTAGAATTCAAACACTACTAGTCCAAAGTCAGTAGCTTACATTGAGTTTTCGGGACTAATAAAGTGATTATGATTACCAAACTGCTGCACTAGATCATTTATATGTTGATTTGAATAATTTCTTCCTCCAAGCAAGTCCTTTATCTCTCAGAATATCTCTTGGTACAGCAAATAAAATACAGATCTGGTTCTGACATTGGTCATTAGACATCTACCACAATACCCAATGTTGATCACTAGACATGACTGATTTGTGTTGCTGTTCAGTCTAGAAATAATTCCATTGAGTGCAAAATAGAATTAAAATACAAAGTTTTGTATTTCTCCCCTTCAGAGTACATTGAATGAATTGTAATCAGTAATACAATAGAGCATATGGGGTTTGTTAGCTTTTCTGAGTAAAGTTCAAATAATGTAAAATCTCCTTCAAAGAAAAAGTAATTAAGAACTCTAGTAAAAGCACTGCAATGGATGAATAGAAGTTACTATGTTTAATACAGAAAGGTCATTTAAAATTTCGGGTTTGATTGATTTTGTTCTAGTTTTACTCTGTTTAGAAAACTTGGTGGGTAAGAAAGCTGCTCTGAAGGCAGCTTTGCCTTTTCGGGGAGGTATTTTCCAGAGTATTGGTATTATCACCCAACCGAAGTGTACCAATAAGCGAATCTCTGTGTTAGTGGGTTCCAGCTGGTACACATTCTAACTTGTATCTGCTAATTTTTAAGTCAGAAGGGACCATTAAGAGGCCTTCCAGCACTCTGATACTGGTCATTAGACATCTGAGTATCTTTCCTTGCTAACAAATGAAAGTCTAATTTGTAGTTTGAGTTCCCAGTTAGACTGCTCATGGCTTTCTGATGATACATTGAAAAGCCTGTTTGTATCTAGAATATTTTCCCAATAGTTGCACATTGTAGTTTTAACCACACGTTTTAGTACTAGAGCTGTCTGCACATCAATATTTGAAGAAAAGAAGGTATGATTTTCTATAACACAGGTTCAAAAACCCAACCCAAAAACTATTAGATCAGGCATTACTATGAAAAGTATGCAGCTGAGAAGTATGCTTCCCTGTAAAGCCTGTGGAGCAACTTGCTGTGCTGCAGGGAAGCCAGCACTTCAAGAGTGCTGAGAGCTTGAGAAAATACAAATGTACAAAACAAATCCAGACTGACTTTTCAAGCTTCAAAAAGAATGATATATTACCATACTTTTAGAACAGAACTGTCTTTTTTGGCCTCTCCTCTCACAGCGCACTTCCTTGCTGAGTAACACTGCACGGTCCATGCTCACATGTTGGGCTGCAGGAAGGGAATTATTATTTTTTATATATATATATATGTATGTATGTATGTATGTATAAAAAATACAGATATCCTTCTATATGTATCTTCTAGCAGGGCTTGTCTCATGATGGGGTCCTGTCTAGCAGCTCTAGCTCCAGTTCAATGCTGTGACCTCTTTCCAGTGCCCTGAGGTCCTGATGCATTTGGACAGCAGGCCCAGCTGAGGTCAGCTGGCTGTGTCAGCACAGCAGATGAGAAAGTAAGAGACAGGATATGGTGCCAAGTTTTAGCTGCGAGATGCAGGCTTAAAGAGGCTGAGATTAGAGAGAATTTGACAGATCTCACACACCGATTTCTTGTCCTCCCTTGTAACAATCCAATTGCATGTGAGGGGCAAAAGGTTAACAAATATATGTATACAAAAAAGTAATTTGTTTAGACCAACTATTAACCCCCCCCAAAAAACTCCAAAAAATCACTAACCAACCAACCAACCAAACAGAACCTAAAGCTATACAATTAGTAATTCCACACACAGGGTCTTATATCCTGATACTGCCTCAGACTGTAAACAGAAGTAAAAGTCTTGTGAATATTCCTTGGAGGTCAGGAACAATAATACTGAAAAATATTTTAACTGGGAGAAATTAATTTAGAAAGCTAGTGGTTGAAGTTGTACACAAATATTCTGTTATTTAAATAGGAGTAAAATGTCACTACTTGTTGACAAAATAAAGTTTTTACCCCTCTGCCATATTTGACTTTGGTTGAAGAACCCAACTTATTTTTCTTACTTTTGAAATATTGATATCATATGAAAAAGCCAAGGTAATGGCTTGAAACATTAACTTCCTCCTTTATTTTAAATCATCTGTCTAAGATTTAATCAGAATTTAAGGCAGCGTGAATGCCAACATATCTGTGTTTGTGGCACATGTTACATTGTGTATTTTCTTTCCTGTTCTTTAAAACATTTTTTTCTAGCTTCTATGCCTGCCTTTCATGAATTCTGAGAGCCCGAAACAAAGTCATCAATGCCATTTTTTCTATGACAATGACCAACAAGTATTAATCAGTTTGCTAAAGAATTAACCTCGGCAGAATTATCCTTGAGGTAGAGAACAGCTAACAGGACACAGCTAGTGTCAATGCAGACTTGCCACGCAGAAGGATTTTACCAAGTTCCTTCAAAGTGAAAGCTTTACTGCAGGAAGCTTTGCTCAAAAGTGCACTAACAAGAGCTGCTTAAGTGAAATATCAGGGAATCATATAGAAGGCATTTCCTTTCCTTATTACATAATTTCCTAATCTATATCTCAAATATGACCTGTTGACAGCTCTCTCTTCTGCTCTGAATTAACTGATTTACTTACTCTGTAACCATCCATGTTGTCAGTTGTGTTTTACAGATTTACTTCTATTTTCACTATTTGGCACTTTGAAACATGCTTATTCCCAGGCTGTGCAAAAGGGCTGAGATTGGGTGCTGAAGCAGCAGAGACTTTGGTTATGGCAAGGACATAAGTGAAGGTGTTTAAGCATCAGGGTGAACTTAAACAAGCAGGTAGTGATTCTGTGATTAAAGCTTGTGCTTGGGAATAGGCAATAATGTTCTCTTGGGGATTTCACTGCCTCAGGACTACTTGGATTGTTTGCAATGAATTTAACGTCCAAGTTTATATAATTCCAAGGCTGTATATAAATATGGTACTTTTAGTAGGACCATATATGATTTTTTTCCTGCCAAACTGGGTGCTCTCGCTTAAGCCTTTGCTTGGCAGATTTCTTTATTTAGTTCTAGTTGATTTCAACTGTGTGAATTGCAATGATAATTCGAAGTAGATCTGGTCAGTTTTGCATGACCTAGTAAGTACAATTTCAAAGTTACTTTACTCATAAGATGGGACAAAAAGGGAAATAAAGTCATATAACTTTTTTTGGTTTTAAAAACAATTGTTATCCTTCTCATTACAACAATATATAGATACTCCTCTGTTTTGATAGTATAAAAACATGTATGAGCATATGTGTAGGTTTTGAAGCAAAAATATCAATGTCAGTGATATTGTCGGCATAATTTTGGATATGGTATGCGTGTAAATACTCACAACTCGTGATTTTATTTTTAACATGCCAAAATGAGATACAGGTTTTAAAGATCTTTGTTTCAGAAGTTTTTGAGTTGGCCTCTTTGAGGGGAAGGGCTAGGCTTTTTGTTTTGTTTTTAAACATGGGATGATATTTTTAGTGAAAAAATATAAAACCTTTGTCATTGGCTCAAGACTAAAGGTTACATAAACATCAAAGGACATAAACAAAAGGGCGTGATGCTGCAGCAGCAACTGAAGTCTTTGGTGAATACAGAGGTGTTCCTGCAATATGGAAAAAAGCCAATATGGCTCATAGACCTTTGGTTCATTTTGCATAGCTGGCAAACACTAGTAGAGCTTATCCACAGGATAAAAAACCCAAATACTACTGCCTTGTGGATGGATGGGGGCAAAATTCAAGGTCTTGGGAGTGAACTGATATTTATTTTTTCATTTAATCACGATGCCATCTCTCAACAAATCTGTCTGTTCACGTAACTGCTTCCAACAACTAGCTTACTGTAAACATGTGGAGATTGCAACTTCTGAAGAGTTTTTCTCTCCTGCTGAGGTTTCTTAGTTATTTCTCAGAAGAAAAAAAATTACCCATGAAGGTGCTTCAGCCTGTCCATATATGAAAGTGAGTGGATAGTTATTCTCACTGAAAGCAGTCTCCCAGTAGCATTTGGTTGTCAGACCACTTATGCAGTTACCTAAACCCAGTACCTTAAAACAGTTCATAAAATCATAGCCTCACTTTGAACAGTATATACTTCAGAGAATAACCTTCTCTGTTTTTTTGCAGGTAGTTTAGTAGAAGTCCTTGTAGCTGGGTAGACAATAATTTCATTTACATTTTCAGAATTACTTTTCTATTAATTATTAAATATATGACAGAAATTCATTGGATTAATTGCAAGTGCAGTCTGAAGTTTGAAAGCCTATAATTGTCAAATTTCCAGTTTACTAAAACCCTGAGAATAAGTCTCTGAAGCACAACGTATTATCCTTTGGTAAATCAATATACATAATGAAAAGAAGGAAATAGTACCCAGAAGCTTCAAGACATTGCTTCTTAAAGATAAACAGAAGCTAAAACTAAAGTCAATACTTACTAATGATTTGCAAGGAAGCTTGAAATAAGAACAATTTAGGTAAGCCAGTTACTTAAAAAGAGACTGCTCGGGGCTCTCCAGCTCACATATACCTGGGTTGGGCTGGCTCATTGCCAAATTCCCATGTGAAGCAGAGGCCAGATTCTAAGATATTCTCAATCCCAAACCAGCTCACAGAGTTTTACTAAAGTTATCTCAAATAGCCAGGAAGTACTTAGTTTGGACAGCGCGATTCTGGGATAATATTATTTATATTGCAGGATGTGTCAAATTCATAACATAAGAATGACAAGAATTCATTGCTGTTATTCCAAGGGGGCTTTGCTTTTAAAGCAATCTACTTCTCTTACCCTGAAAGAAGTATACAAATTTTAGCGCCATTATTTCAGAAGATATTAACAGTATCACAGTTATCACTAATTAGACAAAAGTAGACTTGGTTATGCGGCTTCTAAAAACAATGAGTCAGAAAATGAACTGCCAGCCCTGATGCACCTGAAAGTGCTGCAGGCACTCACTTCTTGAGAGCAGCATGCATACATTACAGATCAGACCAGGCCACTTACAGGATGTTGAGTGCCAGCTTCATCATTCAGGACAGCAGTGACTGATTCTTGTAATTTCTCTCTTTCTCCTCTTCCTCATTTACAGAAGGGAGAGACTGCATGGCCTTTAGTCACTTCCCTAAACAGGAAGACTTGCTATCTATGCAGTTTCTTTTTTAAACTGCTGTATTTTTAAGAAACTGCTTGAACAGGGTTTTTTATTTATTATTGTACTGAAATTGAACCTTGAGCTGGTAAAAACAATATTATGGTAGTGCTCTAGTTCTAAAACCAGAGCCGCTGTTTTCATAGGAGGACATTTCAAATTGCTGCACAAAACTTTTGGCTGTTGAGCACTGAGAGGTATGCAGTGTACAAGTCCCAGTTACCGTGAACAGCCAAGCAGCAGTAGACAGTTTTTCAGAGGTTATTGCTGATGGTTTTAATTGTAATCCAAAATATAACCCAGAGGAAAGTGATTTTTGCAGGGAAGAGTGAGGTGGATCAATATTACTGCAACTCTTTCAATTTTTCTTAATGCCACTTTTGTTGTAGTGTGAAACAGCACAGAAACTGCATTAATTTCAAAAGCCAATGGTCTCCTGACAGCAAAAGACAGAGTTAGTCTTCATTCTAATATAACCTGATCAGCAATTGTCCAGAAAGCTGAGTGAGGAGGAAATAAGACATCAAGGATTTGAGGCAGATGGAATTGCCCCCAAACATCTCTGCCTGTTTATTGCACCCAAAACAGTTCTGTCTTCGTTACATATCCCACAGCTTTCTGTCTTGTTTTGGCTCACGTTCAGCCCTTTGGCTCTTTTGAGAGGTGATTCTGTCTTCATAAGGCAATAGTTTATATTTTCATGAATCTGCAAAAACAGCCCACCTGCTTTTTCCAACATGACTTAAATTTACAGTGTTTCTTGGGCAGAGGCCCCAAAGAGACAGGCGTTCTGGTTTCCAGTTGTAGAAAACCAGGCCAGCAGTTCTGTTTCTTCTGGGGACAGCACTTCCATGTGCTTTTCTGACAGTGCTCAACAGAGCATAATCTATAGGCCAGTCAGTCTCACTTCAGTGCCTGGCAAGATCATGGGGCAGATTCTCCTGAAATCTATGCTAAAGCATATGGAAAATAAGGAGGTGAGTGATGACAGGCAACATGGCTTCACTAAGGGCAAATCATGCCTGAAAAATCTGGTGTTCTTCTACGGTGAGGTTACAGTGCTGGTGGATAAGGAAAGAGCAACAGACATTATCTGCCTGGAGATGTGCAAAGCATTTGACACTGTCCCTCGTGACGTCCTTGTCTCTAAAGTGGAGAGACATGGATTTGATGGATGGATCACCTGGTGGATAATGAACAGGTAGATGTTTTCAGTCAGAGTCAACAGCTCCATGTTCAAGTGGAGACCAGTCACAGATGGTGTTTCTCAGGGTTGGGTATTGGAATGGGCACTGTTTAATGTCCTGGCAACAGGCAGAGTGGGATCGAGGACACCCGCAGAAAATTTACTGACAGCACTGAGCTGTGTGGTGTGAGTGACACATTGGAGGGAAGGGACAGAATCCAGAGGGACCTGGATGGGCTTGAGAGGTGGGTCCATGTGAAGTTCATGAGGTTCAACAGGGCCAAGTGCAAGGTTGGTTGAGGGTTTTTTTGAAGGACAGGAAACATGGTACTTAAACTAGTACTTAAACTGATGGTTCCTCTGTGGCAGCACTTGCCAAGGTGGGACTGTAGCTGAATGACAAGTAGAGAGGAATGAATAAGAAAAATCTGTTGCTGATAAGGGCTCAAATGTAAAACTTCAGGTAACTATTTCTCTTCACTGCCCACTCACGCTTCTCACTGCAAGCCCTTGAAGTCTGCAGTGACTGACTACCATTACATAGTGTCTCCCCTCAGCCAGCCGTGCCCTGGTGATACAGAGGCTATACAATACATATACATTCTGTTCCTGAGGAATAATTTTCCCATCATGAAGTTTTAAACCAGTTATCCTTAAATACTAGGCAGGAAGAGATAGCTTGAGAGCACTTTCCTATTTGACATTGGCATAGTAAACTTACACCAAAGCTGTCTTTCACAGCATCACTGAGGTTAATGCCTTAATAAAAACAGCTTCTCCTCAATGTACTTTGTTTGCTTTAGCCTGACCTTATTTTCAGGGGATTAAAATTTAGCAATAATATTTTTATGGTCCTGAACTCTCTTCTGTTTTCGGAAAAAAAGCACATTGTTACTATGAGATCAAGAAGGAGGCAGAAAATATTTTCCTTTAGTTTCACTTCGTCATGTTCTAGGAAGAGCAAAACCACACACCAGAAATCTCCCACAAAGAAAAAAAAAAGTGTCAGCTAGAGCTTCTTTAGAGAACTTATTTCAACACTGATCCTTAAAAAATATATATAAAAAGTGATGTACAGCATTTTGAGATATCTATAGCTAAACTACTTTGTTGAGATGTTTGAACTAGGTTTTAATATAGTTTAGTCTTAAGTACAGCAAAGCATTCTCAAACCGCAAGGAAAGAATGGTTACTGAAATGCTTAAAAAACAAGCAAGCCATATATGAGGGACACAATTTTCATTTTTACCTATACACAAAATGTATACATTATCTTTGGCAGAAGGGCGCTCTCCCTCTGACAAATCTGTAAGCCATTGGAAAAATTGACACTGGTGTTCAGTAGGGAACGGGGAGTCCTGTGGAGACAATGGGATGTAAGACTTTCCTCCCTCCACCCCCCCCATTGTGCTTGTGGCTGGTAGAGTTCCAAGAGAAAGTGGAAAAAAGTTTTCTAAAGGTTTCTATTACCCTGAAACAGTAATTTCCAGTAGTCACCTTGTGAACCCAAAAGAAGTCCAACTGGTTTAATTTCTTCCCTGAAAATGATGATAAAACAAGTTTATAAAGGAACACAGTACTTACCCTTTATCAGGCTCTAATTCAAGAGTTTAAAGCATTTTCCTAGCTTTACACAGGCAAGTATTTACCTCACTCAGTTGCTTAGTAGCTCCTTTCAAATCCATAGGAATGTAAATGTGCTACCAGTGAGGCACAGGCTTTAGGGTCCTGCTGAATCATGTCCTTTGCATGTCAAAGTCAGTAGTGAAAAATGTGGTTGTGACCATACACCAAATTAGGACAAGAACATTTGTTATGGAAGGTAGAACACGGCATGACATCAATCTGGGGGGTGTGTGTGCATGGTGGGATAGGGAGTGTGGGAGGATAACGAATGTTTTCAGCTGTGAGACTACCCAGCATTTAGATCTTTTCCAGATTCTGACTTTTCTAGAGAAGTTCTAGGCGCTAGAAGCCAGGCATTTTAAAAGACACTATTTCTTTAGGTACACTGTGTACACATTAAAAAAAAAAAAAAAAAAAAAGTAACAAAAAACCCCACCCCCCCTCAAACCCAAACCAAACCAAAAAAACCCCACCTTAATTTCTGCCAGGCATGTGACACCATAACAACCACCATAACAACATAACAAATCTGCTTCTTTATGGAAATGCATCATACACACTGAATTCAGTATGAACCAAGATGACAGTGTCTCTCTATTTGATAGTAACATTTAGGCCCCTCTAGTAGGCAGAGAAATATTATCCCAAATATTACGTGTCCGTATAAGAAATATAGTATACCAAACAACTGATACAAAATCCACTAAAATCAATATACTCACTTCAAGAAACTATGGAATAAACTTCAAAGTCAGTTTTGTTTCTCAAGGTTCAGTTACACGAGGGATTTTTTGATAACAAAGAAAGAGAAAAATGTAAAAGATAAACCCAGCATCTATATTGAAGCAGTAATGCTGAGCTATCATTAAGAGCCATGGCTTGCTTTCTTTCCCATAGAGATCTTTGCATATGAACAAAGGTTCCCTTCCCTCTTGCTTCCTTCAAGAAAATCGTTTTAGCTTTTAGTTTCTTTGAGCCATCACAGCAAATTTCTGAATTTATTTTATTTCAAGCAGTGAGGTGTTTAATTGCTCTCAACTGTGAGAAGTTGTTGCAAAAAAGTATGCAGCACAGCTATTCCAGAAATTATGTACTGTCTGTTTCTTTACTTTGCCTTCTTTTGCTCATGTTCATATGATATATTCATAGATATATCATATGTCATATGGCCACACATAAATATACATTTTTCACAGATATGACCTAATCTGAAAATAGGTAATGAAGAGATAGAATCAGGGTAAGTGGTCTTGCAGAAGAATGAAGTATCCTGTAATTAAGGAAATGAAGTATTTATTAGGTCAGAGGTGGAAGTTTACTAGATTAAAGCAGCACAGTGGGAATAAAAAACTAGCTGTGCCCTGAGGATGGTTTTCGAGCTTATTCCTGGAAAAACATGTTCAGAGAGCAGTTAGTTCATCCAAATCTAATTAGGTACACAGCACTCTGCTTGTTAACAGACTCTGTCTCCAATGATTAATGCTTCTCATATGATCAGGGTTTTTTTATTAGAAGTTTGGGGGTTTACCAGATAGATTATTGATCAATAAACTGAAAATAAATGATAGCCTCATAATTTATCTAGCATAAATCTGGAAAATACATGCATTACACTTTGTATTGTCAAGCATAAATTACCATGTTCTTTCCAGAGTGTGATATCTATTGTGAAAGTAACTGCTTTGATTTAGAATTCCTCACATTAACTAAAATTAATGATCATATTTTCTTCTAGTTCTTTATTCAGAACATTTATTCCTACAATCAACTCCAAGCTTAGAGTTTTTCCAGTGATTTTTTAAACACAGAATGAAACACAGGAACAAGAAAAACCCTTTCAGGCAGTAAACCTGTGTTTTTAATCTCAGCAGTGATCTGTCTTTCTCTGTTAAAGAGAAGATGATGCTGGCTGTATTTTTAGACAGCTTAATTACACTATCTGCATGAGGTTTCTCCTTGAAGTATCAGGAGTAGGTAGAGCTTTGCTGTAGAGAGCTGACACCTCATCTATGCAGAGGCAAGGTGCTTTCTTCTTTTGTATGAGAGAGGATGGTTTAAGGTTAAGCCAATAATTATGCCAAAGCTGCATGGATTGAGTAGCATTAGGTGCACAGTAAGAGGAGGTGGACTTAGAACATCATTGCAGGGAATACCTGCAATGTCCTTCATCTGAGGACTCAGTCAGAGATTTGCCCCTCTCAAGCTATAATTTTCCGCTTATATTATTCCTTCTTACTACTGAAGACTTTAACTCAGGTGCAGATTTATTGGAGGTGGTGTGTGAAAGTGGGCTAATTTAACTCTCCCATTAGTTCTGCCTCTTGCTGTTTTCCTCCACAGCCAGCAACCAGCAATAAGAATTTGGAGAAAGAAATGGGAATGCATAGCAGTAGAGATAACAGTGAACAAATTGTTGAGGAGGTGGTAAGCATCTTTTATGCAGATGGAATTATAACAATTTTTCTTGGCCAAGACAAGACAGATACAGTCTTGAAAAGCCATGAGTTTTGAAATTCTGCTAATCTAATTGCTCTTTTGAGCCTCATTTGTTTATACTGATGGTTAACATTTGAAAGTTGTAATTAAAGAAAGGTGCAACGTGAACAACTAACGCTCTTAACCAAATGCACTGCCTTGCCCTCAGTTCTCTCCTGAGAATACTGAAGGGGAAACAGTCTACTAGCTGCTTCACATCTGAACTGGAACTGTGTTCTTTTTGATTGGAGACACTGCTCTGTAGAAAGACGGTGGGGGCAGGGGGTGTGAGTGGGTGTATGTTAACTACAAACCTCTATTTCAGGATGCATTTCAGATGTATTTGAAGACTGGACAGCAAGAATCCTTAATTTGAAAAATACAGTAAAGATGTACATTATGGGCCTGCTTCATAAAGGGTTTGAAAATGTTCAAGATTGTCTTAGAGTAATTAAAATTAAAGGATCAGAATCAGTTTCAGACAAAATTAAAGGGGTGGAAAACACACATAATTATATGTTCACCACTGTAATAGAAAAAAATAAAAGGTTTGACCCAAAATGGAAAATGAAAATTAATCTAGAACATACAAGTGCCACTTGAGTCAGGTGCCTAAAGGAATTGGCAGTGTCAAAAAGATTTCTGCTCCCACCTTCCCCTTTGCAAAGGTGGATTCTCAATGTGTTGAAATAGTATTTTAGGGAAAATTCAAAACGCATTACTGAGCTGGAAGAATGCCTGAAAGGAAGTGTCTGAGAACATTAAAGTAGCTCATTTGACATGTTTAATCAATTTTTGATGTGACACAGGTTATGAGAGTCCTTTTTCAGCTTCAGCAATTTTCTTACTGTACAGTAATGTCCCTGAAGCTCTTGGAAGGCAGTTCTATTTGTCATTCCTAAGTCCCTCTTCTCACCATTCAGGCTTTGAGTAGATTAAGATTCCAGATCCTAATTTGTCCCACTGTTATATATCTGGGAAAAAGCCTAAGAATTGCTTTGCCAAGTTCTCTAGGAGTCCTACTATTCAAGTATGACATACATGGACATCCCCTGGGACATCTACTGGTATGAGATGGTCCAGTCAAGGATACCTTTATGCTTTCCAGGAGTCTTCAGGTCCTAGACAGAATCCTTCTCACCTATGTTTGTTGCAGACACATGCAATAGCTCGAGGGTTTTCACCCATGACTGGCTTTTGTCAGTAAATCTGTGGCATCCATTGAGCAGGCATCCTACTGCAGCTTACATGCAGGAAGTCTGATTTTTCCTCTGTGTGCCACATTAATTGTGTGACATTGCAAAGGGTGCCCTTGCATTACCATCCTCACAGACATGCTGTCCTGACAGACAGTAACCCTGAAGGGTGACAGTTTCTGTATAGGCCACTTCTCCCCTGGCAAAAAAGAGGAAGATACAGTGATTCCAGTCTTCCTCTTAGAGCTTCTTTGGTCAGACAGGCCCTTCCTTCAAACTGCATAAAACATTAGAGATATTTTTCTAGAGCTCTTTTTCAATGGTGTCTAGAGGATCTTGTTCTGGACAATGAACAGTCACTTGACATTTCAATTTAACATTAACTGTATTTTAAATGATGACATAAAAAAAAAAAAAACCCAACAAAAAAGAAACAGCACACTGTCATTTCTGGTGCTACTGCAACCCTCTCCTGAGGCAGGAAAAGTTGACTTAAAGCCAGTGATGAGAAAGGAGGGGTAAAACCTAGAAGCCATTTAATATATCTAGTATTCAGAAAATTTACAATATTTGATTTTTAGTAGTTTTCCCCTATGTACCTAAAAGCATACTTAGTGTTTCAGTTAGACACACTCAATTAGGAGGATCATTTCCACTGGTTTGAGGAGCAAGACTTGTAAATGAATACAAATAATTAAAGTACGTTAGCAAGAGTTAAGACAAGCATTGCAATGCCTTGGCTTGGAAGTTGAAATTAGAAGCACAAGAAAATCACAATAAGTTGCGCACCAGGAGAGATGCACGACTGGAAACACAATACGGAATTTTTAACAGTCAGTTTCACCCTGGCTCTTTGTTAACTTGCTTTAGAAGGAAGGAGTACAACCCATGCCTTTACTTTAAAATAATTTAGTGGCCAGTATTACTTTAACACAGCTACACCTGGAATGAGATATTAGTGTTTAAATGGAAGCTTAATAGAATGAGTTAGAGAGTATAATAATGAGAATACACAAAATGATGGGGGAGAAGATGATAATCAGAAATACTAAAAAAAACCCAACCCAACGAACCAACCAAAAAATTCCTAAACAACAACACCCCCAAACAAACCAAAATGCCGACCAAAAATACCAAAACCAAAATATGTCTCTTGGACCAAGTAAGAAATAATAAAAGAAATGGATATTCTGGAATAAAGATGAGGCTGCAAATTCCATGAATAGGAACAGATTTTTAAAATGCAAATATGAAGTGAAAAGAAAAAGGGAACTGACAGACAGCAAAAGTGATTAGTGAAAAAGTTCTGGGGAAGTTTTGTTGCCTGAACAAGTGCAATGACCTTAAAAGAACAAGTTTGATAGAGTGAAAGGTTAAGCAGTACTTCAAACCTTAAGAAGAAATTTGAACTGACAATACACTCTTTCAAATTGATCAGGATTGATATTGAGCTAGTGCAGTTCCAGTTCAAGAAAAAACCCCCAAACCTAAAACCTTCTTCAATTATGATTTTTCTTCTGAATTCCCTGAAGGTTACCAAAACATGTAACTTCTAAAGAGGATAATGTTGATCAATTTATACCTTTGGTATTGTAGTAGTATTGCTACAACATTGGTTACTAGTTTTGGTTAGGAGACTGAATATCATACAGAAGTAAATACATAAAAAACATTTACGCCGGTACAGTTTATGCAAAGTGATTACAATTGTTAAAGCCTCTACATCACCCAGGTCTAGACTCTCAAGAGGAACACAGATGGTGAATATTTCAATGCTTAAGTCAATGTACCCTGTCTGTAAAATACAACTCATGTTCCCATACCTTGTGGTATATATACCACTCATAGAGCTGGCACACAGAGCAGAAAGCTGTCAAAGCTCAGTAATATTACTGGTTGCACAGGCCCCACTATCTTAATGTGTGCCAAGGAGTTTTTGGCTGTCACTGCCAATCCTAATCTAATCCATGCACCTTAAGAGAGGAATAACATGGTTATTCTTTGGATATCTTAGAATGATATTGTAGTGAAATGGGAGGGCACATTATGAAAGTAGTCCAGCACCTCAGTTTATAGTTTACGATGCCTGTAGAGGGTGGCATACCTCGATATTAGTTACATGTCTTTAAGTAATTAAAATACAGATTATTTAAGAACAAGTAGCAACTTTGTTCATGAAAAATAGATAACTGAATTGCATACAAACCATTTACAGATGGAAGACAGAATTGAGAGGGAGCTATACAAAATCTACTTATTGCAAAACCAGGATTTTCTTCTACTTCCCCTTTATCCAGCCAATATGCTGTTACATAGATGTTCAGAGATTTGCTCCTTCTGCACAGCTTGTATCCTGAAGGACACAGAAAGCATGGTTTTGGGAATCCTTATTTTAAGGTTAAGATTCAGAGCTTTCTCCTCACTCCACCCAGCTGAGAAGGATTTTGTAATATTCATTCAGTTCCAAATAACTTCAGAATTCCTCCCTCCTTGCCACTCAGCACTCCTTTATGCTTTCAAAATGTTCATTTCCTTTAGGCCTATCCAGGAGCAATCATCGCCTAGACAGTAAACAGATTATGCTAATAGTGCTCCAGAATTCTAAATAAAGTTTTAACCTGCTGTGATGTAAACCACCTTTTCTTTTCAAACAATTCAAGACCTAGGCTGATGCTTTTTTTCCCACAGCTTGTCATGCAACCTGGTATTTCATGTGCATATGCAACCTGCCAGTCTGATTTAATTGCATAACTCAGTTTATCTTGAGTTTATGCAAGATCAGACCTTATCTGAAATCAAACTCTGCACCAGTTTGTAAAAATGGGTTTGGGAAGACTATCCTTTCTGCTTCCTGAAGTCTTTCCCTCCAAAATTTTTTTGGGGTGATACTATGATCTTGCCAGCCCTAGAGGTGGCAGCTCTAACACTTGATTGCCTTTAGTTACTGATGAGCCATCACTGGCAAATTAAATTTTCAATTATATAACACATTTCTTAATCTAAAAAAAGGAAACGCTTTTATGCACACTCTATAATATTCCTTTGTCCGATCAAAATGTGACAAATTTACAATAATCCTTTTTGTTTGGTGAATCGATTTTGGACAACTATATTATCTTCTACTCTACTACTTTTGCACACTGTTCATCTGTTCAATGTCTAAAACAGCTCTAAAGAAGAGTTCAAAAGGAAGTGATGTAATTTAGTTGTTCCTTTCTGAGCTGCTTCTGAGCATATGCCATTAACATCTATACATGAATGATGGTAAAATAGTTACGATGTGTCACTAAAGACTGGTGCTGAACAGACTCACAGCATATTTCTGCCATTCGTTACTGCTCAACAAACCTGACACAGCTACATTCTTCTCTTATTTCATACATGTCTATTCTTTTTTTTTTTTTTTCTGATCATTTAGCAGGTCTTTACTGATGAAGCTTCCTATTTGCAAAGTAAAGGACACATACTGCTATCAAGCTGCTGAGTGCATTTAGAGCACAACAGACTTTCCTACCACCTGATAAAGCTTTAACACCCAACTCTCCTATGAGAAGAAGTTGCAAAACTTACACCACTTTTGAATTAATACAAGAAATGGTCTGATATATCATTATTACATCTGATAGCATGTTTTCCACTTGTGAACCTATTTCTTGGAAGAGTATTTTATGCCCACAACAAATTTTAATCTGGAAGTATGAGCCTATATTTCCATGTTAATTGCTTCTGTTCACAAGCTGAAGGAATACTTCTCTATTTTCTCTCCCTAATGTTTCACAAGCAGTCCATGGGAGGACAAGCTGTAACTCCTGGTTTCATAAAGTAACCAAATTTCATCCTTGCTTTTACACCTACGTCCTTAAAGAGACTGGAGCAAACTCAAACACTTGTTCTGCATCTGCAAGTTTCTTAAGAATTCTGTAGAAGTTTATTTTATTTCACCATTTTATTGTCTGGTAACATACTGTCTGCTCAGCAAGGAGAACAGAAAGAAATTAAATATCCCATTATACTTACTATCCTGGAGATGATTGGACTCTGTCTTCACAGGGAGAAGCAATGCCACGGAAGACTACTGGGGCAATGTTCTATGGAGAAGGAGGTTAAAACACATGGAGGATGTTTACATGACACTGCTACCAGGAACTGACCATAAAGCATGGCACTTTTGGGAAAAAGCTTGTCATGAAAACTACGTAAAATTCCCGCCTCTCTGAGTGCCGGTAGTGGATTAGTGGATTCCCCTGAGATGATTTACAAACAAAAGGCACCAAAGTGAGCAAAGGATATGGTTACGTAATTGTGAAATAATTTCTGTGCTACAGAAATAAGGTTATGGTAGTAGAGAAATTTTCTTTCTCCCTGTCCCCCCCCACTAGACAATAGCAGATCAACTATCAAAAAATGAAGAGAGTGAACTTGTTTCCTGTTGCTTTTACGTCAGTTTAGACAGGAACTAATTACAGGTAGTTTGTTCAGACATGATACTAATATTCTTTGTGTTTCTGCTGGAAAAACCACACATTTAACTAAATAGAAGTAGTATGATAAACTTAAGTTAGCAGCTGTACATATCTAAGATATCAAATATCTGTCTTAATAAGTTGCTTCAACATTGCAAGCTAAGTTTAGATATATGTTTTCCTGTGTTAAATATACACATTATTCAAACCAGGGCAACTGATAGATCAGGTAGATTAGAATTATTTGTACAGGTACCTGAAACAAATTAAACTGTACTCATTACAAAATCATATTCAAGTGCTACATATTTAATTGTTAAACTGGGATAGTTACCTACTTACTTGGATAAAATATTACAAATCTGATGCAACTGTTTTTGAAGGCTTATTTCACTTCTACTGGGCAAAGATTACACATCAGCATTAATAATCAAGACCTGATTTAAATGATCAAGTTTACCTTTCATTGCACTAGTGCATGCTCTGTATTATATTATGTTTTGCCATGAACATCTTATGTTATTACAAGAAATTATATTACATATGGTAAGATTTTTAAATTATGTGAAAAAACAATGTGAACATACCTTCATAGAGAATATTTTAGTACTCTGAGAAGTGAAAAGTCATTATGTCATAGCATAAGTCATAGCAATTAGCAGGACTGCTCAAAGATTTTCTGTCAAGTAGACTTCTAGGACAGAAAACAATAAAAAGTAGCTCACTATAAATTCACATTTGAATATGAACTGTCTTCTAGATACTGAACTCTTATTACTCAGGAAAGCTGGTAGAGCTCAGGCTTGTAAACCCCTGAGTTTTCTATCCAAATAATTATCGAAGTTCTTAGAAAAAAGTCATAAACCTTTTATTTCTTGCACAAAAACAAACAAACAAACAAAACAAAAACAAAACCAAAAACCCACACAAACCATGGGTTTTCTGATTTCTAGGTCCCTCAGTTTTGAAAAGAGAATATTCTGAGTACAAATACTCTGTCAAACTCACAGAACTTCAAACACAATCTAACTGCAAAAATTGACTGGTTGAGCTAAGAAATAGTGAAGTGATTATTAAGATAATTCAGGTATCTGCTATAAATGAAAAATAATTTTCTTTTTAGGTGATGCAGTAACCAGGAATAATAAAACTGCTAGATGCAGGAGACTTTAATTTACACACAAATCCTGAGTTAATGAGTGACGCACATTTAATGCAGATGAATGTAAAAGAATGAGATAGGACCAATGAATAGATAGTTGCTGACAGGAAAGAAACAGATGTGAGTGCAGGGGAAGTAAAAATAAACACATCTTTTGTTCAAGATACACCTGAAATGGCCAAAGTGACTTGGGAGAATATCACTATATAATGAGGGTGGATTATAACAAAGAAATGTCTAAGTTGCCTCTTACATAGTAAACAGAGGCTTGATTTTATCCGTTTTTTAGATCTCCCCTAATACAACTCTTTTTCTGAATTACAACACAAACCAGACTTGAGATATAAATGTATTTCAAAATGCTCAGGAAGAAAAACAGGAGCTGTGCAAGGAATCCTTTACAGCAAAATCAAAGCTGTTACTTAAGGCCTGAATTTTGAAGACACACAATACTTAACTTTTGCTGTAATCACAGTAATTTCAACTTGCTTCTGCTGAATCTTCCTCTTCCTTGCTGTCATTCTGTTGCCCTTAGAACTCACCTTGCATTTACCAGCTCACAGGAGTTCTGTACAAGCTGTTAATGAAATCCCCCACAAAAGTACAGTCCTGGAGGTAATTTCTTAGCTGTTTGGAGGATTGTCAGAGAACCTCCAGTTTCTACACACACTCACACAATATGAAGTAGCAAGAGAATTAATTTGTTTTCATGAAGGTAAGATATGAAACATTTAAAATTTGACACATAACATGTCACTGAAAGAATGGGAACTCCACACCCAGAAACAGAGCTATCCATTAAGGAAGTTAATACCAAAGCAAACTGTTGTAATCATTTCAGATTTGCTTAGGAAGCAGGGGGAGTAATGGCTAGCACTGCCATAGGACATTCTTTTTCAGAGAATGGAGTGTTATCTGTTTTGTAGAATGCACTTAAAAACCCTAAGGGTCTTTGGTGATCAATAAAGACCAAACAGCCTCTTAGATTTTGTAGATTAAGTAGGTAGGCATAGGCTAAGCAAAATGGGAGAGCTAGCAGCAGACAGCATCATTAAGCTTAGCTTGTGCCATTATTAAACCAATGCCTGTGCCTGCTTTAGAGATTTCGACTAATGGCTTAAGGTGTCTTTTCTTGGAATTGAGATCAAAGCTCTGATTATATATGGTCATTAACAATTTAATGTCTTTTGCAGAAGAAGAAAAAAAACAGGGGGTGTGTTACTGTTTGTGATGTTCATCCTGCCAAAATCCTGTTTGGGCTGTTAAGCACTCCCTATCCAGTGCAATCTGGTTTTGTTACCGCCTGTTTTATTGGAAAGAACATCATGCTGCAGGGTATGCATTTGATAGTTAATATACTTATTATCAAGTGCAGCTTTTGCAATACCTCTGTATTTCACAACCAGGTAACCTGGTGTTGAAGGATCACAAAATTAGTGTTCCCTGTTTTTTCGTGTGGACGCCCACCAGAAGAAGAACTGAGGTTCAGTAAGAAACCAAGCTGTTAGAACAGTCTCTCAGCAAGGTGACTAACAGTGACCCATAGCAACCACCTAAATAGGGAACACAGTGGCCTTAACTTGCTCACACAGTGTGATTAAAATCTGGACTATTTTCTGAGGGCAAAAAAGTCATCTCCACATAATCTATACCTGGAACTGCTTCACTCAGCAGCATTGCATCTGAATTTGGCTAATTAGCATTAAACGAAGGTAACTGAGTAATTCATTGTAGATAGTAGAGTCAAAGCAGAGTTCTTATGCCCAGCAGCAGCACCACACTGAAATGTGGGGCTTAGCAGATTCTCAAGGAGGGGAGGATGCCGTACCTACCTCCTCTCATCCAGCAGCTCTTTGGTTTGAGCTGATTGACAGTCAGTAGTTGTCCCTGTAATAGTTAATTTTTTGACAAAGAAAGCTGCCAGCGTGAAAGGTTATTGATGGTTTGGAGGAAATGGGTTTTCTGAATTGTGTAGGTGTTACTGCCAATATATTTGTGACCCTTTCCAGACCAGACATGCATTTCCCCACAGTAATATAAAGCCTATTTCACTCCTTTCACTCCTATTTGTAAATCAGCAACATAAACATCAAAAGTCTGTGCTAACAGTATTTGGAACTTAGGCTTTTGTGAGCAAGGAAACAGCTCACATAAAATGTGGAAATGTTTGTGTTCCTGTTCGGCATTCCCCCCAAGCATTACAGCCATTTACCTATTTTTCTAATGAGCAGCTAAAAGGTAATGGCAGGTAACAAACATTTGGTAACCAAGGATGCATCTTTTTGCTTTACTCAGAACTATGAGGGCATCCAGCATCCAGTTCCAAGTGAGTCTGGAAGTCAACAGGAACCCAAGAGCTGAGCTTAGCCTCCCTTTTGGCAAGAAGAAGTGCCACCTGGTGAACTACTTTGAAAGGCTGCAAGAAGTAATCTGATTTGCAACCAGCTTATGAAGCCATTTGTTCTCTCAAAGAATAAGCTACTTTGCTGCAGTAACACCAGAGAGGGCCTAAGGACGGCATGAAGTACAAGATAAAAGGAGGGGATGGTGTTCATGGTACAGTCAGCTCCACATGCTTCCCGTAGTGCTCCTAGCCAGGTTCTCAGATGCTGAAAAATTATTTGTCTGAAGGTCATCCATTCTTCTGTGCTTAAATAAAGCTTCTGGTGAAGTGTTAGTCATTCACAGAATTAAACCATAAGAGACACAGTTTCACGCCAAAAGATCATAATATGGTTACACTGGGCCCAAGTCCAAAGGGAAAGCTGTTTGTGAAGCCTAGTTAAAAAGCTTGTATAGTTAAAGAATTTTCTAGGCTCTCTCCCATCCTTAAAATGGACACTCATATATATACACATTTTAAGCATTACATACTTGTTTGCATGCTCTTTAAATCAGCTGAATTAAAAAGGGGTCCCTGCAAACTGCATACATTCATAAGAAGTTTATGCCACTATATTTAGTGGCATTCTGTGTTACTTTATCTTATCCTTCTGTGCAGAAATGTATTCTTGACAACATTTACAACTTTTGAGTTAGGGGCAAAAGGGACCAGTCTGTGAAAGAAACATTCAGAACAAAGCAGTTAATGATCCTAAATCAGCAAAAGCCTCCCCTGTAACATGAGGCAGTGTGATGATTTGATGACTTGTCTATGTTATATACTGGAATATGACGCAAAGATCCCGAGTCCAGTACTAATACTGAAGGCAAATGTGGCTCTGTAAGACTGGCAGTAGTAGCTGCTACTCAATGCATTTGGTTGTGACTGGATATAGGGGATAGAGAGGATGGTGCAGGCGATGGATTTTAGTTGGGGATATTCTGGTTAATGACTGGGAGGAGATAGGTAATCCCCTGGTAAGAGTGAAAATATCTTCCAGTGGAAAAAACATTTTCTTTCATTCACTTAGTAACCTTTTGTTACCCTCCAAGCTGTTTCCGCAAGTTTATGACTGTCATCTTCATGTTATGGAGTATGTCTTTTCTTATAGTAAGCCTGAGTGTCTGTCAATAGGAAGGTCCGTCCTATTGTGCTACTAAGACAGCTGGAGCTAAATTAGTGTCATGGTCACAGAGATGCAGTTTCAGAGGTAGTAGAAGGGCCCTGTCAGAGCACAAAAATTTTTGCTGACAGTTCTACAGACATGGAACTTTAGACTCTCAATCTCCTTCTAGCATGTCCAAAATAGAAAAAGGATAGAAACAGAACAAGTACAGAACTCTGTTGCAGACTGGATGGAGCTCTGGCAAGCTTGACATTTCCAACGTTATCCTGTGCTTTTGGGAAGGAAAGTTTTAGAAAAAGTTTCCAAGAATGGAATCCATCAGGCTTTTAAAGCTATTGATCAGTTTATCCACTACAAATCAGATCACCACTACAAACTAGAAAAATTATGATAAAATCAATCTAGTCCAACAGCTGGGCTCCTGATTAGCCTTTGCTATTCTCTTTAGCTCCTAAGTTGAAAAGAAACAGTCCTTGCTGCATGGGCCTGCAAACCCCCACTGTACCTTTGGTGCTCAGTGGATCCAAAAGTGTAGGTTTGGAAGCATAAGGAAATAACAAAGAATAAAGCAAAGCCAGGAAGTCATCAATCTAGGAAAAAAGTTTTAACTTTGGCTCCTCCCAACAACTGATTAAAGACTAACACAGCAGTTTGGCTGGAAAGACTGCTTCCCTCCCAAGCCCCAAGGTAAGCAAATATTATAAATGCTTGGGGGAGTGGCAGCAGAAAAAAGGTGGAAAATTTCTATTAGCATGAACTTTTCTTGAGATGGACCCAAACAAAATCTAAGTAACTCTTCAGCTATGAGATGTGCTAATCTTAGCTGTGAATCAGAGCTCTGCAGCTCGTGACCACTGTTAACCGTGAGTTTTATGTAAAATGTTTAAACACAAAAGCTAATGTATTGTAGCATAAAGATGTGTTTGCAAGACAGTAAACAGGCAAGTGATAGCCACATGCAAACACACACATGATTTCTTTCGATAAAGGAAACTTTACCATTCAAAATAGTAGCCCCAAATGATGGGTTAAAGACAAGCCCTCTGCTGAAGATGGGGCACCATTTACCTTGGGGAGTCACCTGTAAGGTGGATCAAGCTGCAGAACTGAAGATGCAGAAGTATTATATTAACTATCTACATCAATAGTTATTGAACTTTATTACAAATTGTAATGATCCTATCAATGGAGAACAGATGCAAGGGAGCACAGAGGTGACAGCAGGGTAAATTACTGATGAAGAACTGTGTGGATAACGAAGATGATTCTCGTCCTCTCCCTCCTTCTCTCTCTCCTCATCATTTTGCAGCTGTGTACAGGGAAGGAGTGAAACGTAAATTTATCTCATGCCATCCAAAAGGTAGGAAAATGATTTTTCCCATCACTACTTGCTACGCTTTCTGAGCCATTGAAGGATCTGTTGTGGAACAGAAGCCAACGATGTGCACGACTACATCATAACGTTGGTCGATGCAGTCTGGCTGTAGCTGTTATTACTATTCACAGAGAGCTATGTGAAAAAAATGATTGCTTCATCACCTCATTTCCAACAGGAATGGGCTGCTCTAAGTAATCTCTTACTACATTATTTTTATGAAGAAAAACCTAATAATAAAAACTTAATTACCAATATTTCTACAGAATGCTGGAGTTTAAGCTCTGCTTCTCCAGTACAAACAGTCTTCATGGCAAATGCTTTAACAAATGACTGTAGGAAGGGTGTGCAAGGAACTAAAATGGGTCTGTATGCTAGTGTAAATGGGAAAGAATAGCAATTTAGAGTGTTTTTTGTTATTATTTGACAACAAATGTTTTTCATATTCATGATGGTCTATATGGCATATGTAATGGAAACGAAGAGCTTCCCCATTAAAACCTCCTACTATTATGATGGCAGCACACCATATTTCAGACCTGAGCAGGAAAGAGTTTAAAAGGTTTTACATTCTTTTGATCATAAGTGGGAAAACTACGAGCTTTTAACAATGTTGGACTGAAAGGAAGTAAAGTAAGAACACAGAAATAGCTTCCCTAACATTCAGTGGTTTTCACATGTACCAGCATCACCTGGATTTAACAACAACAGATGACCAGGATCATTAAAATGAAAACCAACCAACCAAAATTGAAAAACGATCAAAACTGAGAAACAAACAAAACTAAAACTGGAACTCAAAACCTCCAAACCACAACCCCAAAATTACAAAGAATAAAACTATTTTCAGTTAAGAATTTAGCAGAAACTATGAGTGGCTATATTGCCAGCTTTACACAATATGTATTACATATAATTATCAAATGACATCTATATGAACTCATTTGGGAGAAGCTATTAGGAAAGCTAAGGATAGAATACTTTGCATTATGAGCTAAGAGTCCAAGCTAACTATAGGTTCATATAAAGCTACTGCAAATCTACAGCTAATTACAGAACATAAACGAAACTGAGAGCAAGCCAGCCGCACTCAGGAAAAAAAAAAAAAAAAAAAAAAAAAAAAAAAAAAAAGAGAAAACCAACTCCCAAAACCACAATACCATGACACTGGCAACACACAGCAGCTCCAAAACAGAGGTTGGATAAAGGAAACCTTTGCCCCACACCTCTTTAGTGAGTCAGTGATGTGAATGAGGTGTTCAAATATTGACTATCTGTGCTTATCCATTCTGTGCAGGACACACTTCAGTACCAATGCTGACTCACCCCCTGATTGCCAAGATGAGCCCTTCCTGCAAGTTTCTCATATGGCAAAAACCTCCACATCAAACCAAACAACCCAGGTCTCGGCAGGCCTAGGTACAAGATGAAATATTCTGATCCTAAATATGGTGCAACTGCTCCCTACCACGTTCACTATAGCTTGAGAAGAGCTTAATAACCTAACTTGCATGGGGATGGACCATAGGCTGTAGGTGCCACTTTCTGTGTAGGTCCTCCTGGGTCTTTTCCAGAGGCTGCAGCAGATGGGTAGGGGGAGCGAAGAGGAATATCAAGGTGTCAGGAAGATGCAACACTGAGAATAACTAGATTGTTGAGTTCTGTTTTAGAGATCGGAGCTTCCTGTCATTGCAGTTACAGCCACAGTCAAGTCAAATGTGTCTAATTGAAACAAGTGGGAAAGAACACATTGGGCTGAGCCTGTTGTGAAAGTCCATTTGTTCCCACTAGATTTCAGTAGGCATTGGGCACCTGGGCTTTACTGGAGTCAAAAATCTCAGCCTTACATTTTTTTGCTGTAGCAGTTTGAGGGAGAATTTTTCCATGTTATTGAGAGTAAAGTTAAGTGGGTTTCAGAGATAAACTTTACAGAAATCAGCACTAAATATTAGTAAGAGATCAAACAAGTCATTATCCAATTAAACATTCTTTTCATTCTTTTGGAGCCTTGCAAAAATCACATGGCTCAGGTAGGTAATTTTAAAACTCACCCCTTTGAGTTCCCCTCTTTGCTGTACAGATAACAAGCAATTCTAAACATAGCTGAGCATTATACTTCTGTAAGCTATTGGATCTCTGAAGTTCTCTCAAGTTCCCTCAATAAAACATTATCTGTGAAACAAAGAAATGAACCAAATATTATGGAGCATTTTAGTACTTACAACAACAACAAACCCCTGCCCCACAAATCCTAAACAACCCTTACAATCCAGCACTAATTAAGTTTGAAAATTCAGTCCCTTGAATTAAATTTTTCTGCCTGACATTTAAAATTACGTTTACTTTTCAGCCTATTCCATAAAACATAACTACTCAAAAAACACACACACACACACCATTTATATATAATAAATACCAGAAATGAGCAAAAAGGAAAAGCAACGCCTGGTTACCAGTGCCATTCCCAGTGGAGAGATGAATTGAAAGAATGAAGGTATGATTAAGTATGTCTATTAAGAGTTGAATTATAACTACAGAGGTTCTAAACAGAGCCAGTATGTTTGACTTAATGATTAGCACAGCTGGGAATAAGGACAGAGGCTGAAGGAATGGTAATGGCTACTGGCACTAGACATGACTAAAAGACAAACCAGGATGTGATTGTTGTTGTTCCCTTGCTTTAAGTCATTTGGAATTGAAAAGCTAGAAGGCATTTTAAAATATATTTCTTTCCAAGCTCATACCTTATTCATCCTGACGTCATCCTAAACTAACACATCACTTGCTAAAATTCTTCAACATCTAGAGGATGATGAATGCTTTGTAAGTTTAATATAATAATTGCCCTTTTATGGTATGTCAACACCAGAGAGATGGGCATGAAATTCAGTTTAAAACAATCACAATGCCAACACAATCGAGAACCCCAAGGACTGAGGTTAATTGCACACTTGTCATAAGATTAGCAGTGAATGCATTTTAAACTGCTGACAGTGGAATTATGGGGAATTTCTTTTTCTTCATGAAGCATTTGTTAACCTCAGTTTATACTCTAAAGAAGTAACATGAACCCGGTTCATTTAAGTATATAATCTGTTCCAGCAATCTGTTAAAGCGTATGTTTACATTTCAAGTAAGGGCCCAATTACTAACGTTTATTTACCTTTTTCAGTGCAACTGTAGCAAGATTACTGCTGATAGTAGCTCATGATACTTGTACAATACACTACAGTTAGGTTTCACACCAGGGTAAGATCAATCTGCTGTTACTGAACACCCACAATATTTATTGCCACTTGACTGTGAAAATTCCTATTATTAAATTTTTTAACCTGTAGATCAGCATTTTTTTTCCTCCACATTTCTGTGTGCTTACCATTCGGTCAGCGATAAAGTGTTTTCAGAAATGGATTAATGCTTTGGAATGCTTACAGGGATGCAACACTGTCACATAACAATGCACATACACACAGAGGATTAAACTCGGTAATACAGGCTTGCAAGCAGCTTTGCTCTACAACAGAGGCAGACAGTCCCTGCAGGGTCAGCAGAAGACATTTTACTGGCACACAAAGACTTACATAGCTTTACCAGGGAGGTACTCCAGTGGAATAAAGAAGATTATTTATGTGCATAAAATAAACATACATGGAGGTCTTCAAAGGCTATCAACTCAAGTTTCTATCCATCTCTTCCCCAGCTAAGCATGTTGGATTTTCACTACCCAGAATTTTGAACACTACATTTGGAACACAAACACCCAAATTTGTAATATAATAGGTTCCTTGTTCACTAGAGAGAAAAGCAGTGAATTGAACTTCACCTATTTAAGAGTTTTCAACTTAAAAGATGACTTTCAGTTTTCCCTGTACACACCCTCTGATCCTAGAATTTATAATGTATCTCCAGAAGATTCAGAGCCTGTGCTTGGGGGTGCTGCCCAAGCACCCATCTGTCTTGTGTTTCAGTGAAAAGACCACCAGAATTTATTTCCCTAATGCACTAAGGCTTCCTGCTCTCATTTGATTTTTATATAGAAGAGGCAATAAAATGTCTGTTCAGTTTCCTTGATGCTGTCAGTGTTTCTGCATGGAAGCAGATTTCGTCCAAAGACACATTATGTTTTTTTTCGTGCAAACTCCGACTAAACTGCATTACCTCACTACAGGGATAGATAAAGATGTGGATATTACTGTGACTCATTTGCAGGCAGCTATTTGTAAAAGGTTGTAATTTTATTGTGTGCTAAAACCACAGTTCAGCCAGTCTGTGAACAGAGACTTGCTACCTCTCATTTCAGATTTTCAACTTGCAGCCTACTCCCCAACAGATTGTTGGGGCTGATCATTTTTAATCTTCATTTTAAGGGCTGATAATTTGTAATCTTCATATTGCTAAGGTTTTACAGTCTAGCTTTGTGTAGAGCATAGTATTTAAAAAAACTGAGCTGATCTCAGCTGGCTTGTCTAGATGCTAATGATGTAAAAATACACCATTGGAGAAGAGCTGGTTCTACTCAGTTACAGTGAGACTGAATCAAAAGCAAATTGTACACATCAGTGGTCAGATCAGGGCACTGTGTAGAGGTGAATATTTAAAATAACACCAAAAATCAGTGACAAACCCTCCCACGTTTGATATCCCATCATGTTATCACTTCTCAGCTGCAAGATTCTATGAAGATCAGATCATGTTAGAACTGATACTAAGGAAATTCGACTAATCATTTCTGACCACTAAGGAATTTTACTGGGAAGAGAAGGGAAGAGAGGGCAAACAAAACCAGAAGAAAAGGAATCTGACTGACAAGAGTGAAAAATGAGAGAACAATTTAAGACTTCACACATGACAGCCCTTCACTTCTGACTGCTCCATTGTTTTATAGTTGTTTAAGGCCTTGATTAAAACTTGCTCCTTTCGTAGGGTGCTGATAAGATTTCTTTCACTGATGTGTTTATGAATTTGGATTCTCTAATGTCAACCTAGAGCACTGCTTTTACCTCCATCAGGACACTTATATGTGTGCTGTCTCCTTTATCTGTCTTACATTTTGCTCTCTGCCATTTACTTGACCATCAGCTGTCACCTCTCAGAACCTAATTATCTTTCTGCTACGGAAGTCTGTTTTCTCTCTGAACTGTAACTATGTTACTACATCTTCTGTCAGCTTCATATCACCACTAGCTGAAGAAGTACCAAGGCTCAAGCCAACTGTAGGTCAAGGAGGTCAAATGCTTCTTCCATATCCATTTGCATTACTTCACTGGAGCAGAAAAAGCCCCAAGAGCTTTAAGGTAATTTCCTGCTCTGCATGAGATTCCTGGAGTGTTGCTTGTGTGCTGAGGTTTCTGTACTCTCTTTTGTACTGGCCCAATTTTGTCTTCATTCTCCACTATCCTTTTATCTATTTCCCTAAAACTTGTGAATTGGAAGCTTTTTTATTCCAGCCCCTAATTTCCTTAAGCCAGCTTTAAACTGAACATCTGTGGCTCAGCTGTAATGTTAATAATTGAATACAACAAATGAGGTAGTGTACTGCTAGAGTTAATATGTATCTTCACTCAGTTCTTATAATAAACATCTCTTCCACATCCTTCCTCCCCACTGCATCTGATATGGTATATAACCACTCAAAGCTTTGCCCTCCTACAGAGAGACTGGAAAGAGAAGGGAAACAAACTGCTCCATCTATCAAGCTTCCCTCTAGCCCAGAGCTGTGCACAGTCCCACAGGGGATCTTTACCGTAAGCACATTTTGTGCTGCAGAACTTGTGCTGGTTTACATCCTGTTTCCGTTTCTGCAGAAAGTTTACTTCCTAGACAGTAATTGTTATGGTTTTTGCAGTCTCTTGATTAGACAGGCTATATAAGAAGCCACGTTCTTGGAGTAACACAAAAAACTGGAGGCTTGAAATCTGCACAAGGTGGTATTGACCCTCTTGAGACTTATTGTTACTCTGCACGGTGTAGTCATGCAGACCATTAGGACACCCTTCGGAGATTTTGTTAGGAAAATAATATATTGATTTACCTACACAGAAAAATATAGCCAGTACATTACTTCCAGCTGAGTTCCTGGCTTTGCCTCTATGCTATCACTTCTAAAACACAAAGACATTATACCTTACTAATGTCTAACTGTTCATCACCTCCACTACCTGTGCACCATTTGGTGCAGGCATTTCCAACACCACCAATCGATAGCAACAACACATTTCAGAGTATCTGGTACTCCATCTTTCTTTCACTTTTATATTCAACTCAGTTATTTAAAAAATTCTGTGTCCTGATAGATTAATAGCTTCCTTTACTAATGCAAGAGTTTTTGCTACTGCTATCTTGTCATCTCTACAGGTCCAACCAAGAATACGCTGAAGACTTGCTTTTTCCTAGTCCTTCATTTAAAAAGGAAAAGGAAAAAAAAGAAAAAAAAAGGAGGTTTGAAATATAATTGCTTATTTTTAACCAGTAGCAACTCTATAAAGTTATGCAATTACCAATGAAAATCTAGTTTGACCTACATACATTCTATTAATGATGATGAACCAATATGAAGAAACCTATCTTGGCTTTCATCTCTAAAACTGAGAGCAAGCTTAACACTTAAAAGAAAACCTTATTATTACTATTTTATGAGATTAATAATGTTTAATGTGGAGTTACAGAGAAAGAGATGCAGTGTTTTATACTGTTTTCCAATACATTCTAATCACTCTTCAAAAGCATTCTCTTTTTTAGATGTTACAATTTAAACTCTCCAAGAATCTAAGCTCATTTGTCTTTCTTACGCAACCAGTCTCATAACAGGTAAGTGAACACAACAGATAAAACATAATCTGAAATGGTTAATGGCAAAGCTTGTAACATTAATACATATTAATTTGCTTGCTCATCACTCCTCTCTCAAGCATATAATTGTTTATCATTTGGGCTTAAATATTCCATGCCCAGTGCATGGCTGAATTTGGATTTATTTTTTTTTTTTTAATGTGTGTGTGTAAAGCTCTGTCAATTGTAGCAATTTACCAAGAATTATGGTAACATTATTTTTTTATGCCTCACACATCAGACTATATGTACAAAAACAAAATGAGAGAATGAGAGGAACACATGTCAAAGAGGGACATGTGTGGTTTCAGGAGAAAAAAAAATAAAATCCGTCCAAGTTTGGCTGAGTTATGAGCCTTTGATAGAAGCTCTTGTCCCAGCATCTTAGTGTCTGACAGTGGTATAGGTTTACACTTGCTGATTGTGCCCAGGTTCCTTAGTGTTCCTAGCACTTTTTGGGTCTATTCACAGTTCATCAAACTAGAAAGTGGTGAAGATGGACATTCCTACTGGAGCTAAAATTGGACCATGGCAAACACTGAAAGCAGGCGCAGCCTGTCAGCATTTCCTAAATTCTTGAAGATTGTTTTTCTGTGATAGTTGGACTTGATGATCTTAAAGGTCCATTCCAGCCTTAATGATTCTATAATTCTATGATTTTTTGACATTCAGGAAGAGGGGAAAAAGATTTTCAGTTTTAAGACAGAAGGCCAGAAAGTATTTTGTTGAGGAATGAAAGGAAGGGAAGGGTGAAAGAAGGATCTGTAAGGCCATACCATCTATTTGTAAACAAGCTAACTCTTTACTCAAGTAAACCAGTACTAACTGGGTCCCTTGCAAAATTGTGTAGGAGATGAGTCTTCAAACTCTCCTGCTCCTATTATTTTGTTTTGTGGAAAATCTAATTTTTCTGATGTTGATGAGTGATGGTACACAAAGACTCAGAGTTGAGAGATAGGAATGGCTTCATCTGTTAGAAAACATCTGAGTTTCTCCCCACTCCTGAAGCAGCTATCCTTCCTGTCCCACCTGTAGCAGATACCCACCATTACTGTGGCCTTCTTCCTAGAGGGACCCGCCTGATAATCATGCCTTTTGGGCAGCAAGCAAAAGTCCAGACTACACTAGGTAGGAGGCAAGGCAAGGCTGGCTGAATAGCATTACTTTATTTGCTACATTGTTGTTTTTTTTTTCCTGGTTGTATTGAACCTTGTTTTGTTTTAGCCATTGTTCAGCTCTTGGCTGTACAGGACTTATGTTCTGCATCTCTATTTTTTCCTGTAATTTGTTGGTCTTATCAGTAAAGATGGTTCCCTGTGGAGCAGCTATATTTAGTTGATTTTGGATTCAGTCTTTAGTCTTATAGTGGCAGCTGGGCCCTCAAAAGTAGCTTGTAAACAGTTACATGCAAAGGCAGAAAGCACTCCAAGGGCTCACCAGAACAGGAAACGGGCCTGCAAGTGTAAGACAGATAAGATCCGTAAGGGGATAAAGATAAGGTGTAACTATAGAGACCACCATTTCAAATGAATGAGATTATGATAACAGGTAATACAAAGGTAGGGGAAGGGGTTTTGGGGAACCACCTAGCTGAGCTTTGGTTGGGTTACATGTATTAAGGAAGAAAGTGGTGGCCCAGACAGACTGTGAGAAAGCTGGGTCCAGCCTTAATTATAGGAGGAGAAAAGAGGGATCTCCACTTTGTTAAATAGTAGCGGAGCAGTTAGGAGGAGAGAACAGCTCCTTCTCCAGCAGAGCAAATATGTTCCTTGCTTTTTGGAGAAAATGCTTGTGTCCAGCTAGGAACTCCTCTTAGTGACAGTCCAGAATCCTCACAACTTCCAAAATGTTAATTGTGTCATTGACATCAGTGGCAGCATACATTAGTGAGCTGTTAATGAAAAGCTGGTTTAAAAATTACTTTGTTGGCAGCACAGAACAAGCCTGTTAGAAAGACAAGCCTATGCTCAGACCCACACTCTTCACTACTCCTGCTCTACCTTCCCCGTGTTTCTTGTGCTGCACTGTGCTTGTTGGGAGAATACCCTGCCACTTGTCTCAAATCTCAGCAGGATCAGCCTGGGCAACACCTAACATATCCATGGGCAACTTCTCTAGTAATAACTGTAGGAAGTCTCTTCCCTGCTCATACCACAGTTGTCATAAAACTTTGGTGAACTTCACTATACTTAAAAGCTCTCCTGTTAAATTTGTTTGAAAGTGTCTTAACACCTCCAAAGCTGTGAAAAATGAGGCAATATAATCCTAAAAACATTAGTTATTTTAGGTCCTTATCTTTGCATTCTAATGAAGCTTCCAAAGGTTGTAGCAAGTTATGTCCCTCCTGGACATTATTTGGCTAATGGTTCTTTCCTCTCAGCCTCTTTGATTGCCCCATACAAGAACTTAAAAGCATGCCTCATGACAGGAAATCCAAATACATTTGCTACCTTCTCTGCAAAAGCCATTTTACATGGATTCCTTTTAAATTTCTGATAACACTGGTAAGATTTTTCTGAAATATCACAATTAAAAAACTTTCCTGTAACAACAGTTATACTGGTCATTGACCAGTCTATCTGTGCATTTGGCCATCTTGACCTATTAGAAAAACCCACTTGAGGCTGATGTGATTTGGCTCATGAAGATTTGCAGCATTCACATGTCATCCTTCAGGATGGTCTCAGACAAATTTCAGGGATTTTCACTGAAGATGGGGAAGAAGCCTAAGAGCACCTAAAGTGCAGGCTGAAAAGATTTCGTCAGAAAACACGAGAGAGATGAGGTTGCTTCCCAAGTGGCTGCCCTTGCTGTTAACTTCTGCTGAAGAAGAACAATTTTCAGCTGAAAGGCAGAGCCTGCAGTATCTGCTGCTATCTCTTGTCATGGAGAGAGTCTGATGTGCTCCAGCCCAGCTACCTGTGGTCACTGCTGAGCTGTGCGACTGCTGTGCTGCCAGCACGGGGCACAGGCAGCTGGCACACCCTGCAGCCACAGGGCAGGGATTCACAGCTGAGGATGGAACCTGGCTGCACATGAATGATCCCCGATCCCTGGTTTACGTGTCTCAGGTGAGAGGTGCTGTGCCCCATATGCCAGGCATTCATGCACAGCCAGGCTCCAGCCCAACTGCTCACTCCAGCTTGTGGTGAGCAGTACAGAAGCTTGCCAGGAGTATTTTAAAAAGCTTCTCACTTGTTCCTCACCATGCATGCCCACCTGTGAGCTCCGTATCTGAGCTAGCATGGGGCACAGTTTGTTAGCGAACCTGGGATCTACTGAGTCCCATGGTTTAGTCTGCTTTTAAACAAGCTACACAAGTCATGCAGCAGTGTTGGAAAGTTCATGCCTGGCCCAGGTATGCGAATAGTTACTGTCCCATGTCATCCAAGACTTTGGGCATAGTTCCGTAGCTGATTTATTCAGGCTTACATATTTAAAAATATACAACATATTTAGGTGGTACAGAGCTGGGGGGGAAAAAATTATTTTGGTCTTTTTCTATTGTTTTCCAGTGAGTTTGTTGCATTTTGTAGCATGGAAAAACCCCAGGCAATACAGTGTTTTAGCTATGGACAATGATATGGCTCGTCAAATGTTCCCAGCATTGTAGATGTTGTGTGGCTGTCTATACCACTGAAGGAACAGTCACTTTCAGTGTGGATAGCCATAGGCTGTACAGCCACTGTTCACTCGACCTTTGCTCTGGGCAATTTAATTCATCTCTACAATACATGGTACCAGTTCAAAGGCAACTTTTTTCCTGAGGCACGTCTATCAAACATTCTCAAACGGAGAAAAATATCTTAAAGGAAAAAAAAAACTGTTCTCAGGAAGATATTATAAAAACATACAGATGAGGACTGTAGACAACTTGTATAAGATCCTTTGTTTTGGTTATCAAATGGTTTACCTGTGCTTGAGAATACCCAGAAAACAGGTTAAAATGCTAAATTTAATCTCTTCTTACAGAAGTATTTTGTCATATAGTTATTGTTTATAAATATTCTGTTCTTCTTTCTTTCAAATTCCTTGTTTCCAATGAAAGTTTTCCTCAAACAAACGTAAGCCACATCTGAGAGGTTGTTTTGTTTTGCTATGTCTAAGACCTTGAGATTAATTGCTTAATGCTTGGTATGAGCAAAAGTAAACCACAGAAACCTGGCAACAATATTTGAGTCACTAATGCTATTTTTCAAGCTATGTATTATTGCAAACTAGCCCCCAAATTAGCACAGATTAAAAAGAAATCATAAATCACAGCTAACATTTAGCAAAGTACGCTGACATTTCTGTTTGCGCAATGGATCAAAACTAGAGCAGCTCCAGCTGAACTGTGCTGAAGCTTACTGTGAATAAGCAATGTTCATCAATGAAGTGTCCAAGTAAGACAGAGCACGGCAGTACCAAAACGCTTGAGAGATTAGAAGTTACTAGCATGGTGTGGCTCTGACCCCGTAAAACACACAAGCTACTTCACACACACGGAATTTTATGGTTTAGTTGAAAAGGAAAGCGAGTAAAGCAAGTTTGCAGGGTTGGACTTTTATTTTGATAAAGAGAAAGGACTGTAGCAACATTATACAAGAAGTGCCTAAGTAAAGGAGAGAAGGAATCTGTAGAATTCTTTTCAAAATTGAAATATTTATCTGGAGTATGACAAAAGTCTTACAGAGAAAATAATTTATCTCAGTTTTCCTACGCCTTTCAGTGCAATGAACCAGCTGCATTTGAAGTCAATTATAAGAGTACAGCAATCCCTATCCCCTAAATGAGATTGCCAACCTAAGCCGTACTTTATTTCTGGCTTACTAAGAGTTTAATGTGCACAGCCAAAGTTCACACTTTGGATTTGATTCTTTTTAGTCCTTGTGGCACCATTTTCCTCTCTCCTGTTACCCAGGAGACAGCTATCTATTGTTTTCTTGTGAAGAAAACCCAAAGCTATACAATACTATTCTCAGCTATGCCTCCCAGTGCTGTGTATTCCATGCCTGACAACATCCATTGTAGGCTTGTTCTTCAAACATGTCATTCCTGTGCAAAGTAGGTTTACCTCCCTTCATACTCCCAAATATTTCCTGCCCTCTTTTCTCAGGTTTTGAGGTTAGAAACACTACCATTATAGGAAGCATACAGATCTTATAGAATCACTGAAGTTGGATAAGACATTTAAGAGTGAGTTCAACCACAAACCTAATGCTGCCAAGGCCACCAAAAGAAGTAACGGGATAAGCAAACATCCTTCTTCAGGTGCTCTCCACAGTGTGGTTGGAGGTGATGATAGTGAAGATAAGGGTTCCAATTTTTGCTGTGCTTCCCTTCTAATAAAACAGACATTACATCATGGACCTACCCAAACTGCCAGTGTATTGGTCCCGGCTGCTATGCCACCAGTACTGACTGGAGTGGGGTTGGATAACAGTTTGCAAGTGTTCAAACTGACTACTAAGCTTCCTGTGTGATTATTACTGAGTAATCTTCCACCATCACAGAAAGTTATACCCTCTCCTGAAGGCCTTCCAGCAAAAGGAGCACAAAACATACAACACTCGGATTTCCCAAGCTTGCTGCCCTGCCTGCCTCAAACTGTAGACTGGTTCAAACTGGTGATTTACAGGTTCATCTTTTGTCAGCATGAATTCTTGGCCTTTCAGGTCATGGCACTATTTTCACTTGCAGTGATCACGTTTGTGTGAAGATACATTCCTGATGTCTGCTATCAGCAGTGTTTCAGCAGCTACCTCACTATGCACTGCTTTTTTCCAAAGGGGCTTATCTCTGTACTCATCAACACCCTGCACTTATCTGAGACAGATATTACCTTCTCATTTAAGTGCAGGCATTCACATTACAGAATATATGTTCTCTGAAATATATATCCTGGTCTGAGGTCTTCTGCAGTCTTTCTGAGCTTTCTTGCTCCGTTTGGTGAGCTACTAATTCTGTTTGTTCTGGAGAAGAGTCACAGCAATAAGATACATACAGTACCCCAAGCACCAAGTCAATACAGAGGACATCCAACAGAATCTTTTTAAGGAAGAGAGGGATTTTGACAGACTCCACTGTCCAGTCCTATGAGAACTGTTTCACACAGTAATCTGACTTTAAGCACAAATAGCTTTTTTAGGAGGCTTTGTTGAAGTGTATAATCCTCAGAACATCTTTGTAGGGATCAGTAGATAGTGATCTTAGTTATGGTTGACTCCAACTCAATTCTCTGAGCAGCACTGAGTCTTAAATGCAAATAGGACAGAAAACAAGCTGAGAAGAAGGACATCTCCATGTTTCTCAGCACTAGGACCACCACAACTGTCAGGCAAAAATGATGTGAGGACCAGCAGATTTGCTTGGTTAATGAAGACCTGTGCAAAGCAACAAAAATTCTCTATACAAACTGCTGTTATCTGTCAGGTGGCAAAACATGGATAGCATGGGAAAAAAAGCAGGATTAGATTCCACATTCTTCTTTTTCAGGGAATCATCCTGTAAGGTATTGTAAAAAAAATCCACCTCAGCTAGCAGTACACTTTTAAATATATCATAAGAATGCTGTCTGGTTCATCTGGTTAGCATTCTGGCCATGTTCACAGTGATAAACAGGATAACCACCTCAGCCATTATAACTTAAAAACATTGTTTTAGGGACAAAGGATGTCCCTAATATAGCACCATACTGCTCTATTATTAATATATCATTATTCTGCTCTAAGGCACAACTTTCTTTTCCTTCATTCAGACACAGGAGAATATCCACCCCAGAGCTAGTCTTGGGGACCAGAGGAGAGGGAAGCTTTCAAACTGCCATTGATTCAGAAAGCAAAACGAACATTTGAAATGACAAACAGAAGATAAAAAATATTATCAAAGCTAAACAGATGCACAATGAGTAGAAAGGTACAACAAAAATGAGCTGCAGTGGATGGTACAACCTGCATAATTACCCAGTCAAACTAGCCCCATATGTTTTTTTATACGCTCATATAAGGTATGTTTTGAGGATGTTGTTTGTATGAAGTTATGCTATTATTCAATCACACTATGAACAATGCTGTCAGCATTGCATACGATACTTCATATATTGTAAGCTTTTAATCAAAAGTGACTTTAACTGTTCCTGATTATCAGATCCTACAGCAGAAATCTGACTTTGATCTTTTGTTTATAAAACAAAATCATTACATTAAATGTGCAAAAAAGAACAGTACAGATCCCATAGAAGGCATAGGCCTGAACTAGCCAAGCATTTAGTCTTCTACTGGAATTCTGAGAGGAGAATTATGGTACTTGCACACAGCTATTAAAAGAATAATTATGCTGAAGAAATTAAACGACCTACACATGATGCCTCCAGCTGTTGTATTGTTTTCTTGAAGTATGCTTTAAAAGGCCACTGGCCATGTCCACTTTTTTCCCAGATGCAGGGAAATACCTTCCTTTGAGACTGTGCCAATCTATACTGCAGAGTTAGTCATAGACCAAAATGGCTTAAAATTTAGAGCGCACCAAGCTCATGTTCAGGCTGGAACAGTGACCATGGTTGTTTCAAGTCCAAGGACAACCTACAGCCTGACTCAGTTCTTACATAATGTTGTAAAACATTTCTAAAGAGTCTCCCTCTTGATCATTCAGCAAGAAGCGTTTCTTATCCCAGACTGGGCAGCACAAGAGAGCTGTGCCAACTGACAGTGCTTAATAAGGGCAGAGCTCCAGCTTCTCATCAAGAAAAAGGTTTTAAATAACAAATCCCCTTCTGCTGCAACTGGCAAGCTGAGCTTGAAACTTATCTCCCCACCTCTCTCTCTGCAGCAGTCTGCAATTAACATTACAGAGAAATTAAAAAATAGCGCAACTTCAAAGAGGTTTTTTTTCCTTTTTCAAATTAAGACACCAACTATTGCAGCTGTTTTAATAGTAATCATCACAAACCAATACCAACAAAGGCTTTTAAGGTAATTTTAAATTTTATTCTTGCTGGAGATACGCAATAAGGAAGCATAGCACTAGGACTTACAAAGTGTCCCTTCTCCTATAAAGATTAGAGTCAAAATGACAGTTTCAAACAAACAAACAAAAACCCTGCCTCCCCCGCAACCTCCACACCACAAAACCTAACCACCTGAGACAGAAATAAAAACCAGATGTCCCTGGACCTGGGTCAGCTGGACTTTGCCTTAGTACTGTTTCCAGATAACTGATATTTTTAGGCTATTCTCTCTTCTTGCCTACTATTTACTGAATAGAACATGTAGCTGCAGTAATAGCTTATTATTTAAGTTTCCCAAAGCCCCTCTAATCCTGACAGAAAAATAAATAGATTGAGTTCTGCTCTATACATTTTGAGTTTGTTACAAACTATCCTTTATGGCTTATATATAAATATATTATTAGTACATAGCAAAAAAAGAAATAGAAATAAGAAGAATTCTTTATATGTTCCGCTTATATCTGATAGTTTTCAGCTTGACTCAAGGACCAGTTCTTAAGTAGCACCTGCTTGTGCATAGGAATATGACTTCTTTAAAATGCAGAGAAAGCAAGGGCCCAAACCCATCATTAGAGCTGAGCAGAGTTTGTAGTACTGTGGGTAGTTCTATTACACCACTGGTGAGGTTTGGCACAACTGAGCCTTCGAAAACAAAGGCAGACAGTGAATCAAAGTGGAGCCTCTGTAACAACCTTAAAACTTTTAACAGCAAAAAGCAACTGTTGGCTTCAAAGTGCGGCTCCTCCAGTCCTGCAGCACACAGCCCATGCTCAGTCTCTAGCACACTGCAGAAGAGCTCAGCATAATCTCTTCCTCAGACATCGCTCAAAAAAGTAGAGGAGTGCAAACACACTTACCTGAGTATCCGTGAGCTACATAGGTACCAGCATAGGTTGGATCCCCTTTATACAGCAGGCCTTCCACTGCTCCCTGCTTCCAATGTGCAAGTAAAGGAGAGCTGTTTATGCTACTGCACTGATAAAAATCACCTCAGAGGGGCCCAGAGCTGCCCTCATAGCTCATAAATTATATAGTTTTACTCTGCTTGGCACAGGCTTGAACCCTGTTATAATTTAGGTTAAAAGACAACACAAAGTTTCTGCCTTTTTGGAGCCCTTCGGCAGTTTTGCTGCAAACCACAGGGTCTGGTCAGGCCTCTACAGGTGTTCTTAATTAGGAGAGAATCCACGTAAGGTACCAGCCTTAAAGATATATGTCTTTTAAGCGCAAGCCTTCAAAACTCAGCCATATCATACCGTCATCTTCACTGAGTTATGCTTACAAAGAGCACAGATAAAATAATGTTTAATCAGAACTGCTGCTTCCCATTGCAAGCAAAAGATAATGAAACAGCTATCCTGCAGTATGAAAGCATTTGGGTTATCTCATCCTCATTTGAGTGCATGGTTGATTCACCTTCCTGCCTTTGACTTGCTTTAACACTTGGATTTAAAAAGTACTTTTGTCCTTAGAGGTAAGAGTAGTGTATAAAAAACAGCACAGAGACTTGCAGAATTTGATTATCTTTGGGGACAAATCAGCTGGCCTCTTATTCACATTTTCAGGAGAAGACTGAATGACTTTCAAAGTAGAGACTTCAAAGAGACACTGTGAAATCACGCATGGAAATAAATATACAGCTGTGGCCTGGGTGACCATTAATGAGGCATAGTATGTGACGAGCTATGGAAATAACACTGTTCACTTTGGAAGAGTTAAAGGAAAAAAAGACACAAGCAATTATGCTGCACAGTGCCATGAAATATATAAGACCTTTCTTAATGCTGGAGAAAATGAGACAGGCTTACAAAAACATTGTCACTGTCATACCCCAAAGGGTTCTCAAGAACAAGTGCCCTGCTTTTCCAAGCACCAAATTTCTGCTGCAGTCTAGCAAGAGGTGTATTACATGAAGCAACTAGCAGGACTGCTACCATAGAGATTTGTCTTGTCAAAGGTTATAAAGTGTTGCCAGTGGAGCATTCTCCTGTTCTGAGAGTTGTGAACAGCAGAACTGTTCTGTGGAGGAGCTGGTTGAACCTTAACTTTTGTTTATCAAAGGAGTGAGGATCATTTATAGCTTGTGGAAATTCCCTACCAGGTTCTCTGCAGTGAGACTGTGCTCCTGGGGGTTCCTGCCATGAACCACTCTGAAGATGTTCAGGATTCTTCAGATCACTAACTCCAGAACATAAAGGTCAGAAAAATTTCAGGATTGGAGGGGCCAGGTCAGGATTCCACCTATGCAAAAGCAAAATAAGCATAATGTAAATGGCTCTGGGCCTATGCTACTGTATTTTGGGTGCTGTTTTAGTACCCGGGGCATCTCTGACAGTTCAGGGATAACATAAGCCTACCTCTGTCCTTCCTAAGTATTAGAGTGTGCCATCTAAATTACAATTTTGTGAGTCATGAAAGAAGAGGGAATATTCATGTTGCTCCTTTTGAACCTAATTTAGCTCTTACTCTGAACCATGTCCTATAATAGATCCCACCTTAGACTTTTTAGGAAGCCTAAGAACATTAGCCTAAGAATATTTGGACTTCTTATCAAGATGTTTAAATTATGTGAATAATTTTATAGAATTGACAACTGGACTGTGAGAAAATCTGGGCCACCTGATAAAGTCCCAAAATACAGTTATAAAATTTCTGTAGTATATTCAACATACCTAAATGTGATCTGCAATCATAGGAAAAGTCTTCCCAGAGGGAATCTGTGTTAGATTTTGATTGAATTGGTCTTAGTTAATTTTCAGATAATTTTAAGAAGGGTGGTTTTAATGTCTCAGTATTCCCACACATACACAGCTATTTTTAGAACTACCCAGAAGACATTTTTGTTGATTACAGTGTCCAAACAGGAGACTGCCTGTCCTTGATACTACATATAAGGCAGATGTTTTTCAGGTCCTTAACTTCACATTGCTTCAATAGCAGCCTGAACTGCAGATGCCCTGCAGCACATGCAGCAAGGGATATTTTCTTTTCCTGATTCTGACCAGTGGATGCTTTAAGACAGAATATGTGAAATATATCATGAGCAGCATGCCCATCAAACTATGCTGCCATAGGTGGATTTTCAGCAGCAAGTACTCAAACTTGCCTACAGGATGCATTTGACCATGAGTATACAGCCATAATGTGGGTTGAGGGAAGGCTTGGGCCTTGGGTGTTGTTTCTGAGGGCTTCTAAACACTTCTAAACACTTCCCCATCTTTTATTCCGGAAGCCTTCAGTGTTCCCAGCCTCCAGTTTATACCCAGCAGGGTACAAATATTGCTTTTGTAACTTTGTAAGGAAAAAGTGTGGGGAAAAGATTGTTGGGAGATGCTGATTTTGAACTTCACATTTGTGCCATTTCCCCCCAGCTTGATATAAAAAAATAATAAAATTCTTTATTCAGTCATATTGTTACATTATTGGAATTTTTTTGACTTTTTACTGAGTTCAAGGCATTGCTCCGGAAAATTAAATATTTGCTTATATTAGTTCAGTTGCTTAACTTGCCCTCTGGCACCTCATTCAGATAATGTACTGTCATGCTTTAATGCCTGCCAGCATCCAAACACCACAGAACTGCTCACTCAACTCCATGTGCCCCCTCCCACCCCCTTTCTCCCCCAGCAGGATGAAGGAGGGGATCAGAATGGTAAAAGTGAGAAAACTGTGAGTTGAGATAAGACAGTTTAAAAGGGAAAGCTGCATGCACAAGCAAAGCAAACCAAGGAATTCATGTGCTACTTCCCATGGGCAGGCAGGTGTCCAGCCATTCCCAGGAAAAGCAGGGCTCTATCATGTGTAGTGGTTACTTGGGAAGACAAACATCATCACTCCAAACATTCCCCACTTCCTCCTTCTTCCCCTCGGTTTATATGCTGATCATGATGCCATGTGGTGTGGATTATCCCTGTGGTCAGGTGGAGTGAGGTGTTCTGGCTGTGTCCCCTCACAGCTTCTTGTGCCCCTCAGTCCCCTCGCTGTTGGGGTGGGATGAGGAGCAGAAAAGGCCTTTACTCAGTGTAAGCCCTGCTCAGCAGTAATTAAACATCCTGTGTTATCAGCACTGTTTGTAAGCACAAATCCAAACCACAGCCCCATACTAGCTACTGTGAAGAAAGTTAACTATCCCAGCCCAAACCAGCAGATACTTACTATAGTGTTCATAGATATTTCTAGGTGGAGGAGATCTGGGAAGGGACAGGAGAGGAGATGGCTAAATAAGGACAATGAATACAGTGTTCCAGTTCACCTTTAGGACTACTCTGAGCCTGGCATGGCTCTGATAAGGTGGTAGGATTACTTTCCAAACTACAATGTCTTTTCATCATCAGTTTTCTGAATCTGCAGCTACTCTCGTAGCGGTTGTATAACTCTCATCTGTCCCATCCCAACTATAAAGAGATCATTTTTCCACCTTACACAAGATAAATTATAGGTTAAGTTAAACTTCTAAAAAAAGTAATTGGATTCATCACTGAATTCTGACTGTTCAGAATATGAAAAAAGACCGTATTAAGTGCAACAATTATAAAAATATAAAGTCTGTTTCTTACCTTATTTGGTCTTAACCTGATCTCTCTTCTGAAAAGTCAGTTCTTAGTGCAAAAATGTTATGAATTCCATTCTGGAAAATCCTGATTTTCTCTCTGCACTGCCTAATTCTAACAGCACTGTCCTTTGCTCTTTTACAAGAAATTTAGTTTTTTAAAAGAATCATCATATGGATATAAAAAAAATAAAATTGAAAATCAACCCTAATGAGCAGTGAAAAAGTGTCTCACCAGAGAGAAGGAATGCCTAAATTACACACCGAGGACAATAGTGAACAGAACCTTGTTATCTCCTCTGAATTCAAAGGTACCCTGAATACACTTGATGGCTTAGTGTTGGTCAGCATCACCAGCTGAATTAGGAACCTGCATTTAGTAGTAGAACTGCTTACCACTGTCTCTTCTGGATGTCTAGAAAGTCCTCAGCATCATCTCAGATATAAGTGCCAAGTTGACATTAATTTCTGAAAAGTTCTAATGTGAAAAGCAATTATGGCAAATAAGAATCTTGGCTGAGGGGAACTGATGTTATCATTAAAAAAAAAGATCTGGCAAAGCCACAGTGGTAATGATATGAAAAGTAAATAAGAACAGGAGATAATATAAAGATGCTGAGTTAGGCAGGAAATTATTTCTAGTATGAAGTAAGTCTCTCTTTTATTTTACTCATTCGACCAAAATGGATGCATTTAAATTGCTGTTTAGGTACCCTTATTCATTGCTAATTGAGTATTAGTTTAAATGCAGAGTTCATGTAATTCTGGCTAGGTCAGTAATTGTAATGAACAAGTTGCAGCCTCACTCATTTGCTTAAAGATGAATAAATGCTCACTTACAAACAAAATGTCTTTCTCTTTTTGATTTCATAGAGGCATAAAAAAATCCTGACCCTGTGCAGTGAAAATTTTGATTCTATGAAAGTTTAAATTATAGTCATGACAGTTTCTCACGCATCATAAAATCTATGACTGCCATGAAACAAGACCCTGCTTAACACCCGTGCACTTCAATTCTCAGCAATAACAGTTGAAGAAGAGCCAAATTAATTATTATTTGATTAACTAGTTAATTGTGTTGGTATAAATAATTCAGAGTGTTTCCTTTTTCCCACTGGTAAATTCTTGATAGAAAAAATTACCTTAGTACCAATTGTTTATAAATAGTTTTGATTAGAGCCTTCATACTTGCAGTCAGTGTTTCTATTTGAATTGCTGTACAATGAATAAATATGAATTTAATCCTGTAGTGAGAATGTCACATGTATAAACAATTGTTTAATTCACTACAAAGTAGATGATGAAGTTGGCTAGGGGCATCATAGTTCAGCTTTGTAAAGTGGTTGATTTGCTCTTCTTGCCTTCACAAATACGGGAGTGGCAGATTTTTTTTTTTTTTAATAAATACCTTCAGCATATTTTGTAATATAATGTTAAAGAATTCTATAAATCTGCTATATTATCATACAATCCAATTACGTCTATTCTCAAAGGGCTCGAGCCAAAGCTTTGTAACTAATACCAATCAGTTTTTTCATTATTTCTTAATAAATCACAGTATGATCAGTGAGTTCTGTGAGACACTTCTGTGTCTTCTGCATCCTCTGTAGAGAGTGCATGGGAAGCCAGGTCAATGTCTGATTTGGGGCATGGCGTGACTAGTTACTGCAGATGATAAAACCACAGAAATGAAACTTAACTGTTGTATGAAAAAGGTGGGAATAGATTTAGAACTGGTATAATTTTGTAAAAGAACTTCCATTTAATGGCAGTGGTGCCAACGTGTTCACTAACTTGAACACTGGCAGAGAATCTGACGTGGCTGCCTATCAAAGCAGAGATGGGGAATGAGAGGAAGGCCTTCTAAAACTGTTCTTCAAGATTTCTCACTGGTGAAATGGTATGTTTATCTCTGACAGTGTGTGTCATATTTATAATTGTAATAAGGGTCCTTTCAGTTTTGTAGTAGAGAATAAAAACCTCTTTTGAGTGATGGCTTTGTCCGGTAAGGCAGAAGATCTCTTTGCTGTTTCTAGCAGTGACATGTATGTTAAAGGTGCATTAGTAAAACAGCAAATTATTTATTACCTGTGCCAGTCTCCCAGCTGTAAAATAAATTTAGTAATACAGGCTGAGCAGCAAAATGTCACACTGCCAGTATCTATTTTGTGATGAAGATGATGAAGAGAAACAGGAAGCAAAAAGAATTGCCATATGCAAGTAAAAACTGAAATAAAGTAAGTAGCTGGGGACATTAAAATGCAAAAGGAGAAGAAACTGGAGACAAGAATATGAAGGAGGAGAAATATGAAGCAAAAAACCCAAGAAGCAGATGGGAAACAACCTGGTACTTTGATACAGATACTATTTTACAGTAAAAGTATGAAGTGTTGTTAAATAAACGAATGTCATGCAAAGGAGTACTCTCACAGAACTTGTTTTGTCCAGATGCCTGTGTTACTGAGTCCCCTAAAATGCAGTTAAGTTATATCTCCATTTTAAGGTCAGAAGAGCTCATCTAGTGTGACTTGTAGTCCATATACAGTGCATTTCATCCAACTTTCACTCTGTAGAACACAGTAACTGTACAGAAGGAAATACCTGGCATTTTTAAAAAATCTACATTTCCCCCATATTCTCTGCACCTTCTTGGAATATCCAAAGCTTCAATTAATTGAAGGCACTAAGTATAGGCTCCTATTTTATGTGGGCAGAGATCAGTCAATGTGTTCTTAGAAGAGTTGCCAAGAACTAAACTGACTTTGAGACTGACTTGTCACAGTTTTCATTTTAAGTTCAAAACCTCTGTAGATGTTATTTTCCTCATTTAACACAAGTGTTCAGTGATAACCTGTGAATGCAATTATAATGTCTTACTCAGAGGTTTTCAGTTTTCTTAATTTCTTCATAACCAATAAAAATATTCCCTTAAAAAAGTAGAATACCTTTTAATTTATGAATTCATTTGAAGAGATGCCATCATTCCACTTACTATCCATGTGTTAAATTAGTGCTTTTCAATTCATAGAGCCAATGACTTTGTTCCTTCCCTCCACATAGTAGGACTTCCTACCTTCCTTATTGTCCTAAATAGAAAAGTGAAGTCCTTGCCAGTGTTTAGGCTCTAGGCAGTTTTAGGCCTCAAGTTTTTTTTCTCACAGTTCTTTCCTCCCTGCACGGAAGGTGCAATGATTATACCCACAGTCTCCTGACATGTTGGTGCCTGTGCGGGTAGGAACCTCTCCTCGCCAGGGAGGCTCTGCCTGGGCACTGAGCACGGGAGTGTTGATTACACTGTGAGTTGAGACTGAACTCAGCACCATAGGGCTGTGTTTTTATTCCTGCATAACCACCTGAAAAAAAAAGGCATTCCCATCGTCCATGGATTTTTACTGTTATTCAACCCCCAGGCTTCGTAAAGTTGAAAGAAGAGAATTCATGAGCGGGTAACAGTACTGTGTCCTCAGTTTACTTTGGGATGTAGAACCATGTTTTGAGGTCTGAAAATGAGCCTTTTTCCTTCAAGTTTACTTCCTGTTTGGTAAATGTTGCTCCTACTCCATTTGCTACTTCAGCTGCAGAAGCCAGAATAGTTTTCTTCCTACAGTCTGCTTAGACTCCTACAAAACTAATTTATTTTGGTTAAAATTATAGAAGCTAATGAATGGCTTGTTACTGGACATTCAAGTTTTGACATGTTTGCCTTTATACCAATGTCTCTGATATTCTGACTTACAATATTATAGTTCAGTTGCAGTATGTTTTATTAGTTCATCCCACTCCAGTTTGGTGGATCATAATAAAGAGGATGATGAAGAACATGTTGAATTAAAAAGATTGAAAGGGAGGCTGCAAATCCTGAAAACTTACTAGGTTTTTATTGATAAGATCTTACGAGGTAAGAGGGGATCCAAATGCTGCACTTACTTCCAAGGGGCATGCATTGAGTGCTTAACAGATATTCTGTTCAGAGCATTTTCTTGTGTAAAAAATGTTCCTTTTGTTTGTGAAATTTTTCAACTATTAGGTGAATCTTTAAAATCAACCCTCTCTAGTGCCTGAAACCTGTGTTGGGACTTGCATTCATTCTCATATTCAAAATGATGTAATGAGAAAACAGCTAATGTGCTTAGTTTGTTAAAGAACTAACATGGAAAGTCTTGGAACACAAATTTTGTTAATTAGCATGTTTGCTGACAAAAGCTATTTGTGTGTTGATGGCAAGCTCCTTCCGTATTACATTTTATATGCAGATGAGACTGCATTTAAGTACCTTTAGAGCTGAAACATGTCTGATAACAAACAACTTTGCTATCTTTTTGTAAAATGCCTGAAGGGCATGATTGAAGAGAAATTACTTGGGTATGGATACCAACCTCCAAGGTTAAATCTCAACTACAAGGATAATTTATACCATCTTTTATGAGACTATGTTGTGTGCCATTGCTTCTATTGCAGGGTAATGTGACGGAGCACAGTGCTGCTGCTGAAGTTGAGATATCCCTTAGGTGTCTATTGTATCCATTAGGCTCTAAAAATTGCAAATTGCTGACTATTGACTTACTCTGGAACAGTTTAGCATGTGTGTGGAGTTTTTCCTATCAAAAAAGCTCTCGCGATTCCACATTAGAAAGTAATTTTCCATATGGCTTACTGGGAATTTAGGCACATAAACAGATACTCAGCAGTGATATTTAATGCAGTTTATTGAACAGGTTTCAGATTAGGGACATAATTTTCAGAGCTTTGTCAGTTTCTGTCTGAACACGCTGTTTATGTGCCTGGGAATTTGACTTTTCCTCTTGTATTTTATTTTCCTTTGTTCTCCATTTTGATGATAAAAGCTAAATGCAAAGGTAGGATTGTGCTGATGCAGTGGAAGCATACTTCAGTGTAGTTTATAGACAGAACCTCTGAAAGAAATAATGGTTATGTGATCATCTCAACTTGCCACAGATGTTTTAGATTAAGCTTCTTCCTACACAGTCTGCACAAAATACATGAGCAGGTACTATAATATGTCGCACAGAAAATTGATATGGAATAGAAGCTGATGTGAAATTACAATGCGCTATTTAAGTCCAGACATGGCAATATCTAGTTGTTCACACTTAAGTGTTTATGAGCAGAATAGTATCTGAAAACAACAAGGACCTGCTCCATAACCAGGTCTGCTGGATGTCCTATAAGTGTACACAAAGATAAATAGCAACATATGGAGTATGGGTTCATTTGTACTCTAAACTGTTTTGTAACATCTTTCTTTTGATAGAAGGAAAACAACCAAACACAGCAAGTTTAGGATAGTGTGCAAATCTGTCACAGCCAAGGAAAACACAGCCTCAGTCTCATCTGTTCTGTGTCTCCTCCAAATGGAGCGGGGGAGGGCCTGATTGGGATTTGCAGCCATGTACATGCTGTTCAATACCCTCAAGGAAGCACAGGCTGTCAGCAGAGAGCATGATAAGGAATGTTTTCCCACACTTACTATCCAAGTAATGCCTTTCTTCAGGAGGAAAAATGTCCTTGTTTACTGCAAAGACTTTGTGGACCTTACGTGGGCTTAACAGTGTATTCTACGAATATACCTGCCCGCCATATAAAACAACAGCTCTAGCTGCCCATATATTCTCCAGTTTATTGATATGGCTCTCAAAAAGATTCCTGAATGGATGCTACCTCAAACCCCCTTCTTCAGCCCTGGTATAAAAGGACTATATTATCTGTGAGGTCTGAGTCTGTGCTCTGCAGGGTGCTGGAGCCACCCTTCAGGACAGAATCCTTCTGATGCATTTGATGCCTCCTGATTTTGGCACTCAGTGGGGAAGTTTTTGGTTTTAGCAGGGTTTTTTTTTCGTGCTTTTAAGTAAAATTTGGTGCTTGAAGTTCATCTCTTTTAGTAATTGGCAGTGTTTCTTTGGTTAATGAATGTCATAGCTAATGTTCCAGGATTAGGTACTGTTAAAGGCTGCTCTACCAAGTTCTTCATAAATAATTCCCAGTAGATTTCTCTTCTAATGTTTGGCATGCTAATGTAATTTCAATTCAGAAAGAAAGACAAATGTTATTAGGGCTCAATGAAGCAAATGCAGAAAAGGATCATTTAATGTAATACTGATAAAACTGCCAGTAGATTACATTAAATTTCTTGACTGAACTATGGAAGTGTCTTAAGTTTCTACATTTATAATATTTTCTTTCAAATATGAAAGTCTGATGTGTTAGTTTATTGGTAGACAGATTTTTGTTGATTTTTTTCCCCAGCTTGGCGTAAGCTTCCTCAAAAGAGAAATACCATTTTATGTATAAATTTTGCAGCCTGATTATGAGCTAACAGTATGTTTACATATAATTCTTAATAACAGCAAGAGAATTTTGCAGAGATTTGAACATTATAGAGATAGCATACCACTGTAACTTAATAATACTGAGGTAATTTGTAAAGCCTGTTGTTGGCAAAAACTAATAATGGGGTCTTCAACTAAGATTCATGGTATGGGCAGAGAGTCTGGGAACACAGCATCTTCATTTCAGTGACTAATATCATCCAAACATCAGTTAATAGTCTCATCCAATAATGGTCCATTCTTTGATGTCAGTGGATACTGGATCAGACTTTAAAGGGAATGCATATATAACTATGTTATGAAAACCCAAGGTTCCTTTTTAATTTTTGTATTGATACCTCAATGACCAACATCATGGGTTCCTTTTATCATGCTTCTTGTTTGTTTGTTTGCTTGGTTTTTGGGGGTGGGGCATGGCGGAGGAATAAAAGATAAAAGTCTAATTAGTGGGGGAAGAGGACTTCTATCATGTGAAACATTTCAAGGTTTCTACATCCTTTTTGGATGTGAGCCATTGTGAAAAGATTTGGGTTTTCTGTATCTGAAATGCAATTCTGAAAATTCTCTCAAGCTTGAAATATCTCATTTAGGAAACTGTAATGCCTTTTTTACTTTGACTCTGTTCTAATATAAAGTATATTTCAACTTTATATTTTACTCTGTTAAATCCTAGGAATTGGCCTATATAAAAAGAGATGTAAGTTTACACTTGAAATAGTACTTTATAGTTTTTCACATGACAGATCTGGCTTTATCAGTAGCAACCAGTGTTACCACATTCAAGTTAAGCTAAGACAGAGAAACAGAAAGACACTCCTCATAAGAGCAAGAAGTTATTCTGGTGTCTCTGAAATATCTCATCCTGGATACATTTTTTTTTAGAGGAACAATACAATAGGCAATTGTTACTGCTCCTTCACCTCATCAGACAGGACATTTAATCTCCCATGAAGCAGTCTGAAAAAGTGTGTGAGTATTATGGGGCAGGATGCAGATGCTGCTCTTTCATGGTAAGATTTATGCTGACAGAACTCACTTGGATACCTTTGAAGAAAAGCAGCTGGAAAAACAAGGCCTATAGATGAATTCTTGAATTTCTTCCAGAGACAAAGTGACCCAGACTGATATTCCGCACATTCCTACACTGGTAGGAAAATGCATACATATGTCCCAGCATTAATTCCCTCTCCCAGCTTTACATATTTTTTCCTCCTATTCAGACTCATAGGTGATACTGTTAAACAGGCAGAAACCTCTGATCTTTCCCAGAGTCTAAAGATTTCCAACTCTAAATCCTAAGAATGCTCAGAAAGTTATTAAATACTGTACTGAAGGGGTTCTTAAAGTTAAAAGATTTTGAGGGTCTACTTTAATGAATTTTCAAGCTGTTATCACTTGCACATTATCCTTTTTAATTGTTCTTCTGATTGCCTGTGAAAATTCAAATTCAGAACAAGTATTTTCAGTCTCACCCAGTCTTAGTTGTTTCCCTAGTAATATCTATGCAAAGTATTAATTACTAAATTGAACTTGCAAACATTTAAAAAGTGGTTTCCATCTCTCTTTGAAAGCATTTCATTCACAGCACAATTTCATTCATCAAAAGCATTGAAGCATCTCAGGATACCTGCGTATTTATTTTTTTCCCTCGGCCCTCAGCTGAGACACTAAATTTTATGCTTTCTTTTTTACACTTTTTGCTGCACTGTGGAGCAGTTGGGCTGAGAATCCTCTGCAGCCCTCTGGGATTAAGAGACATGGTGTGATGAACAAGCTGCAGAAGGAACACATGTGCAACTAGCAGGAGGAAACATTGTTTTGGGAACAGAAGAATTAATTGCTGAATGTTGTGGCTGTATGTAAAATTAGGTCACCCTAATTTTTTAGTCTATTTTAAGACCAGATAACTACTCAGAAACCAGTAGTGTAATAAGGCCAAAGAGTTTTGATGGGGCTCTTAGACAAGTCTTAGACAAGTTTTAGACAAGTCTCAGACAAGTCATGGACATCTGTACAACTGGGAGAGCTCACAGGATGTGTGAGCTCAACAAGGAGGAGCTTAACAAGGTTATTGCTGGATATCATACCATATAAGTATTTTATTTTGTGCATTTTCTGATTAGTCATAAAATCTCATTCATCTGACTTCCAAAGTCAACTGTATCAGATGGTGTCCTGTGCTCCTTAAGCCACAAGCAGAGCTTCTGTCTGTCTCTCTCCAGTGGAAATTCTATAGGAAATGTCTCATGTAAATCATGCCAAGGTGGGAACAGGTTCTATTTCTTGCTAGACTTTTAGTATTTCTTGGGATTTGACTTTTGCCTTATAACGGCAATTATTTTGCTTATGCAAAAATTCTGTCCTGCCTTTTCTCCTTGCCATGTAGAAACTTGGCCACTACTGCATCTTACTGGATTATTTTCTCCTTTTTTTTTTTTTTTTTTTCCATTTTCCTCTTTCTTAATGCTGTTTTGATGGGCAGTCAGTTTTCTTTACCTCCCTTTGAAGAAGCCACTCAAAAGGCAGGAACACATGAGATAACTTCAGAGACAGTAAAGAATATGTATTTTTAGAGTAAGGGAAACACAAAAAAGAACTAAAAAAGCACTGCAAGGAATTTCTCCATCTGCAATTAATGCTCCAGAAGAAACATTCAAATACAAGCAGCGCAGCTTTGCAGAAAATCCAGGTGGGATGTTTAACAAACCTTCCAGTTTTATGAAATAGGGGAATTCCATTAGGAGTATGGACTGTTTGCTTTGAAACAATCATTCATTGGGATAAGAGAAGCAGAACTTGCACTGTAAGTTTATAATTGTTGAAATTAATAACTGTGGTTCATCACTCTCTGCAATACTATACCAATTTACTGAGCTCTTTTATCTCAATTACTTTCTGTGTGTGTCTTATATTTCTCTATTAAACTTCAGTAATTGTAACACTGTGGTAATAACATTGACATACTGAGTATTTTGTGATGGCCTACTTTATATTACTCTGACTGCCTTATTTATATTATAATTATTAGTGTCTACATAAATGTGATTCATTGAACTAATAAAGTTTTCAGACAACTGCCATAGCTCATTGATTTTCTTTTCCTATGCAGGAATTTACCTTGTGCTGTTAGTTGAATTTCCCTTTCCCTTCACTTTTAGTGCTGGCATTTGTACAGTAAAGGCCTTTCACTTTAGCCCCATAGTAAAGATATGCAATACCTCATTTTGTTTTGATTCCATTAAGCTGAAAAAGCAAATGGGAAGTACCAAAGCTGTATTTTCTCAACTGACCTGTTCTTTTGTTCAATATAATTCCAAAAACAGCTTTCTCACTCATCCCTGCAGAAGTGATGACCAAATCATGATTTTTTGAGATTAAGCAGTTAGCCCTCAGAAATCTCATCTAGATTTTGCGTGGTTCACCAGACTTGCAATTCTCCTCTGAGAGGAATTTGGGTAATGCCTTTTGAATGGCACAGTTGCTTAAGCCTTTCTGTATCTGCAGAGTTGAATGACTTCATGTCTCATGCACTGTGTACCCTGTATGTTCTGCAGGGACCCAAGTCTGCAGTCAGTTCTACCACAATTTAAAATTCAGTTAAGAGTATGGTAAATGAAGATGAAGCGTAATCCATAAAAAGGCACCACTGATTATAACCCTGTGTTGTTCCAGTCTTCGTGTAGTGGCATTTTAACAGATCCTTCAAACTGCATCTAGCACAACACTTGCTTATAACATTAAAAAACTAGATCTCTGTAGTAGATCTCTTGTTAATAATTAACACCTTGAATAACATCTTGAGATAATTAACACTTATCAAATAAATAGGTTCATAAAACCAGTTTAATCTATTTATGCTACTTCATCTATGCCCTGGTTTAAGATGGCTCAGGTTGTCAACCACTTCACAGGAGGAGATCAAGATTTCCTCTTGGTCGAATGTGTTTGTTTCCAGTTGCTTTTCTTTCCAAACAACTATGATAAGAGGGATTTCAGTCCATCTCTCTTGTTATTTCTGAGCATTTGTTGGCAGTAAGCTATGTACAGCACTGCGCATTGGGATAATAGTATGTTATATTTTGTGTTGGCCCTTTGTTCTTGGTATATATTGATTTCCTTTTTCCTAAGGTGATCCTCATATTCCAGCTGTATGGAACAAGACGAATATTTATTTCAGACTTGCATGCTTAGCTAAGTCCTTCTGATACTACAAGAAATTAGAGAAGAACCACTGTGTCAAGAGATCCCAAATTGCAAGTGTCCATGGGTCAGAGATCCCAGTGCTGCAATTCCAAACTCTGATAGAACCCACTCGCAAAGCTTTACTTTTCCAGTGTCTGACTTATGTTTCAGTTATTGATTCCAGCTGCTGGAAACAATCATACACAGTGACACCACCCCCTGTTGGGTAACACCTCTGTAAAATGTTTATCTTGCTGTAATCACAAGTATTTATAAGGGATAAAGGACTATGTAATTTGAAAGAGGAATAGAAGCTAGAACCCTCAAAGGTCTGTGTTGCATTTTTGCTTTTTTGTGGGTTTGCTATTTGTCATTAGTGGTACACACTCCCTGCTCTGTTTATTGGTGCAATGCAGATGCAAGCACACTCCTTCTGGCTTCTTCTAACTATCCATGGGGGTTGAACCTGTAAAAACGATCTTTGCACAAACAGTGACTGTTAAATTTTACTTTGGCAGAGATTATGCCCTGCTATAGTAATATCTAGAGGCATAGCCTCATTATTAATGCAGACAGTTCTGAAAGTAGGAGCAAACAGTAAGAAAAATGGTTCTCAAGGCAATTATTTTGCAGACCAGGGAATAACTGTGGTATACCTAACCAATTTATCTCTGTTTCTTTTTTGTCCATGGAACATTAATGCAGTACTTTGAGTATCTTCTCAGTGGAAAGAAAATGGACAAAATAAGAAATTAGTGAAAGAACAACCATGCAGAACTGGAATCTAAGTCTGGAATACTAATAATGCTATAAGCTTAAAAATAATTTACATTTTTACTGCAGCATAGATGAGGCAGATGGTGAATAAAAGATTGAAGTCTAGACTAACTTCAAAGTAATGCAGACCCTCTTTTTCAGGCTTTGATTCAAGAATTCATGTTGGTGGCTGTGCAATGATTGCACAGTCACTCAGACTACACTGGAAAGCAATGGGAAACAGTATAGCTCCTCAAATGTTAGTTTCTGCATAAGAAACTGCCACAGAACTTTGGTTACATCAAAGAGGAAAACCAATATCTGACTCCTTTTTCTAGTGGCCCAAAGGGGTATGTGGTACAAATGTATGAAGAACAGAAGAATCTCGAAAGGTCTGAAGAAGAATCTGAGAGGCCAGTAACCAGGGAGCTGGTAAAAAACACCACAGGATATTAATCAGATTTCCAATGCCTCTTGCTACCATCTGGCCAGAAAATAGGTAAGATTCTGTCTATTCCTGGATCTGCTGATCCTTGAAAAAGAAGCTTTAAATTACTCAGTAGTTCAACTCAAAGTTACTTCTAATTTTCCCAGATGATTCGAACACAGTAGAATAAATCTACCCGTCTTGCAACCAAAAAGATTTGTTGTGCTATATAGACTGCTGTGAAGCTCTCCAACATAGAATGAATCAACCAAATCTGTAAAAAAACTAACGCTCCCCAAGGGTTTAATTTCCCAAAATATAAGCATCCTATCTTCAAAGTACTATGTGGTGCAATATGCAGCCCACCCATGAGTAAATATCAGGCTGTTGCACCTAGATCTGCCATTTCTGGGGTCCTAAAAGCTGCTGCTTTCATAGCTTCTCAATTACTGTCCATCCTGAGCTATGAATCAATGAAGGTGCATGTTCCAGTTCTTCACAAGCTCAGATAAGGAAATCAATTTTACTTCATGAAGGACAAAACTATTGGTCTGGAAGATGAATGAACAATTCTAGTCACTTTATAGCAAAAGAGTCTCAGTGATTGATCCCAAACCAGACAAAAGCCTTGTCCTCCATCACAAAGCTGGGACTCTGTACAAAGAGAAAGGGAGAAGGATATGTAATTTGTGCATGTCACAAAATTGCTGCACAGTCCAAAATAAGTAATAGTTTATGCAGGAAAGTCCCAGAAATAGAAACAATCAGTCTCTGGTGAATTGGAGGATAAAACCAGAAATACTTGTCTAGTACAAGGATGTTACTTGATTCCCTTCTTCAGCCTTCCACAAGTACTAAACCAAGCCCTAGACTATTTACCACATTTGAGCAAGATAATTAAGTAGATTCTGTGATTACATCTGACAATTATTTTTATCTAGAGTGTTTTTCTATGAAGATAAACTGTAATTATCTGCATAATTTAAAATACATTGACAATGTAATTATATTGCAGATATTTCCTCAGTGTTGATACTGCCCTTCTGAACAAAGTGATCTTTCAGGACTGTTCACTTGAATGGCTATTTAAATAAAAATAATTAAAGAAATGTATGCAAAACAATAATTTAAATAAACATTTTAAAGGAATGCTATTGGGTTGTCAGCTTTGTGTTTAAAAATAGGCGTTAAAGTGAGAACATCAGAGCAGTGCAACTCGCAAAGCGCTTGTAAATGCATCTACAAATCTACATCTACAAATCATATTTCAGAAGAAAACCCCAAAGAATAGCCTTTAGTTTGGGCTAGAAGCAAGCCCTAGCTGTTATTTCCAAGTGCTAATTTGATTCATTAGTGCTTACTTAAGTCTAAAGAGTTCAGATCCAAATCCTAACTTCCCCACAACTGAGCGTATTGCTTTGTTCTTATATTTTCATGTGTTTGCCACATCAGTCAGTTTTTCTTTGAAGTTTCCTCATTCTAGACTCGTCTTATGAAGACAGTTTTGCCCCCATCACCTTGTGAATCTCATAAGCAAAATTTGTGGCATCGTCTTAAAATACCAGCAAATGCTTAGTGGGTGGAAGGATGTACAGAAAATCTTCATGCAAGAGAATGTGTCTGAGAACTCCATTCTCATGTGAAAAAGATGCTATGGTTTATTATAGAGATATCATACTTTTATGTCATAACTGGGAATGAACTTTCATTTTTGTTACTATGAAAAATAGGTTGATTCTGTTCTTTCTGTGTATTAGTGTATCACGGGTCAGTTTTCTTTCAAGTGCTAAAAAGGCTGCATAGACTATTGTGAATATTTCCTGCAACTATATTGGTGCTATGAGATTTCCTCAGTTTCTATGTTTTTTCTTTTAGAGGGGAAGAGTATACTGTGAATTATGGGACAGATGCACAAGAGCATATGTCAAAATGTTTTTACTTAGAACACAAGTGACCACATGGATCAGATCAGAGATTTAGGTGGTTTAAAGACAATTCATCACTTAGAGCCATTGCTCTAATGTTGCTGTAGCTTGAATAAGTGGGAGAATGGGCAGGGAAGAGAAAAAGAGAAAGGCAGTGTGGTTGATCTGACTCAATTACGCCTAAGACTAAACCAAAACAGGTCTGGTACCTGAAATGACACCTTAAGCCACATTTTGCAAGGAGTATGCCTGACAGTTGAGGAACCAGATGCAATCGAGAAAGCACACCAGGCTTCCTTCAGCTGTCTGGTATGTTTGGGGTTCAATTTACCACAAACCATTTTTTAGCTTCAATGGCTTCAGGTAGCAATGTGTTTGAAATCTCAGTGGGCTGTATGGTTTCAAAACCAAAATGCTAGAGGGAAGAGAGAACTTGGGAGGGTTCTCATTCTACTCCTGTGTTTGTTGCTCTGTCTGAGCAATTTTAGGGCTCAGCTTTATAATTTCACTGATGCCTTGCTGCAGGATTGTCTTGCTGAAGGGTTGCTTGGTAAATAAAATCACTGATAAATATCAAGAAACATTTTCATTAATTGCATGAGAAAACACCATTACCCATTCAAAGCAAATATTTTAGAAACTGGATGTTCCACACAGAATGTCTGGCTATGTATGAAAAATATAAGAATAAGAATTATTTTTAGAGATGAACCAGTGTGTATGAGCAGTGAATTCATAATGGGCTTCTGGTGTGTCATCACATGAAACATCTGAGGCTGACTATCTTGCTGTTGGCACATAGTTACGATCCCTAGCAACTCTTTCTGTCAGGACATCATGTGGTAATGGATGCCAAGCAGTTATATTATGTATACTATATATAGCGGTGGTATATAATAGTGACAGTCTCTGGAAAAGAGAAGTTAAAAGTGATACAAAACAGAAAAGGTTATTTTAAAATGGCTTACAGTGATCAATTTCATTCTCATTCAGATAACTTCTGCTTTCACTAAGGAGCTTGGATTCTACAGGAAGGATGATTTGACCCTGTTTTAGAACAAAGAAGGACATATTTTAGCAGATGTTAACTTGATCATCAGCTAATAACTGTATGGTGCCAAAGAGCAAGAGATATATCCAGTGTCGGCAGAGCTCACTGAAGGTGTTGTAATCCTAGTTGTATACAGCACATTATGTTGGATATAAAGTACCTAAGCATTTTTCAGTATTGATTTCAATACCATGGTAATTAAGAACAGGTGCATACAAATTAGAGGAGAGGTAGTCTAATAGTTACTGATTAAGTCCTTTACAATAAGAACTTTACATAATGAAATGCATAATTAAACATTAATGACCAAGATCATTAGTGGCAATTTTATTCCACTTACACATGATTTTGGCCTTAGGTGAAGCCTAATGTTTTAGCAAAGCTGTCATTCATGCTGCTTCTCCTTTGTTTGTTTTACAACTGCATCATATTCTAGCCTTGAAAAGCCTTCTGGATATTGATTTCTATTATGGATTTAAAGGAACGCTGCTTCCAGATTCAATCCTACTTCAAGCACTAGTGACATAGGTGGCAACCTAAGAAATTACCCCAGGTATTATGATGAACCAGGACATCCTGTGGTCAAGTACTTCTACAGAACATTCAGAAGGAAATCCCACTGACCATGTAAGCATGCATGTTTTAATGTTTTAAAACAAATTTTGATTTTCTCTAGTGGCTTTAGACTCACATTTGACTGGTTTCAGTTTTCCTTTCAGGTGAATATTGTTACTACAGCCCATGTCCCGCATCTTTTTTCTCCCATATCAATCACTGAGGAAGACATCAATGAAACAGCTGTTTTTCCATGGCTGCATTCTTATCCTTCAAGCTCAAGGCTAACCTGGTGTTATTATTGCCTCAATAGAGGATGGTTTGGGAATAACATGCACAAGACTTTGCCAGGAGGCTGCACTAGATCTGGCCCAGCAATCGCTAAAAATGGGCCAAAGAGCAAAGAGACTTTTAACTTGCTTATGTGCTATAATACCTGTCCAATTAAAGGAGAAAGATAACTCATGTTCCACATGAGCATTTGTACTTATGTTTAGGTAGCTGGGGAGGTTGATGTCACAGTGACATTTCTTCTTGGTCACAGGTTCAAAATTTTTGCTCCAACAAATGCCAATTACACAGTGAAAAGCAAGCCATATTCCCAGATCTCTGTTTGTCCAAGTATTGTGATAGGGAGCTGCATTTTATGGATACAATTCCAAAGAGTTATTTACAATCTGCTACCTGTTAAAATTCCGTAATGTCTTTAAAAAAGGTTCCATTGTATGTCCTTCACTTGTTTTCTACAATTGCTTACAATATTAAAAGGTTGAGTTTAAAATATTGAATCTTATTTTCTCTTCAACCAGTATGAAAATTAGTGATATAAGAATCTCCGAAGGTTTGGAGATAAACCATGTAAAGCTCAACAGCTGTAGAGTGGGTAAAATAGGACAGCAAATTCACCAGATTTCCAGTGCTTCTTCCTATAATGTGATCAGAATAGTCTTTCTTACCAGATTCCTATTTAACTATTTGTGTTACTGCTTAAAAAGAAGCTTAACCAAACATAGTGATTAAACCCACTCATCTTGTACTTCTGCATAAAGTGTCTTCTCTGTTTATCAAAAAAATCAGTCAAAATCTATTGATTTTTTCTTGTGCTTTAGCATGATCTCCATTTATTTCACAATATGAAATAGACTTTGTTTTCATTATATAACATTTCCACTATGGCTGTCTCCCCCGACCCCATTTTCTGTATCTGCACAATATTTCTTATCTATCCTGAGATGCACAGTTTGCACAACCATAGCCAGAACTGCAAAAAACCCTTGCAAGATTAAGTAACTGGGCAAATAGAATGACAGGTGAAATTGAGTAGAAATTAATTAAATAAATTATGCACAGCAATCATGCATGGAATGATTAATTCCAAGCTGAACATTATGACTCAGAAATCTCGGTGTTATGAGAGTTGTATGAAAAGTCAACTTACTGTTCAGTGACAGTCAGAAAAGCAAAGTGAATGAAGTATTCTTCTAGTGCTTGTGTCTCAAAAGAGAGAATTCTAGAAGTAGAAAATAGTTGCCAAAACAACGCTAGTCTCAAAATGCCCCAGGACTGCAAATGACTGCAAGCTGGGAAATACTAGTTGCACATATGTTTAAACCCTACCTATTCCTACATTCTTACCTTGGCATCATAGATGTAAGAGAAATCACCCTTGATATGACCTAGTACAGACTAGCTACATTCCTGTTTTAAGCAGGAATCCTGTATATGTAACCAGGATCAAGATACTCACTGCCATTCCTCCCTAAGAAAGTATTTGAAAATTGTAAGAGAGCTGCCATTCCTTAAGAGAGTTAACATATATAAGACCTGCAGCATGAAGAAACAACAAATTGAAGTTTTGATCTGTGTTTGGCTTGCTTCAAACCATGTGACCCTTCAGTTTTGCTTGACAATACAAATGTAGTCTCACTCTTACATCTATCCTCATCATGTGTTTGGCAAGGAGAGTGACTATTTGTTAATAACCATTTACTACAAAATTTAAATATAATATAAGAAAGGTCTACTAAGTGCAAAAGCAGGGACAATCCCTTCAGGAAAAGACTGTAGGAAGTTGGGAAGGAATATCACAGAAACTGTCCCTGTGTTCTTACCTGGTTTCAATGCTCTTGCTTAGACATCTGCCTTTAGCTATTGTCAGAGGCTTTTGGTCCATTCTGAGCAAGTTCAGTCTCAGGAGTCTCTGATCACAGAATCTATGTTTGTGCAATAAGTGGCAAGCTACACTTTCAGAGTCTTTTATTTTATGACCCCAAATACCATAAGATATTATTTTCACATAAAATATTGATATATAATAATAATTTAGATAATAACTCTAAAGGCTTCGATCCTATTTTAGCATCTTAATTAACTAAATATTATTCTCCAGAAAAAGAGACTGGGAATCTGCTAATTTTGAGTGCATGCAAATTGCCCTCATTTCAGTGGGCAGTTTGAGTGGGCAAAGAATACAGGAGCTGGCTTAGAAATCAGGTGGAGAAAGCACATCTGTGAGGGAGTGGTCAGCTCATTCTTCAGGCACATCCAATGCTCATGAGCTGGTGTCAACGCAGGTACTGGTTCATGCCAGCTTCAGTGGTGGTTTCTGATTAGGCAGTTCTTTGGAAATATCAGACCCTGGAGTTGGATTGTGCAGACTGCAGGAATCCAGGGCAGAGAACAGGGCGGGAAGTTGGTAGTAGGGAAGTGGCAGCTCTGACTGCTGAATGAGAAGGTTGATATAACTGGAGCTGCCTTGAGGCAAATGGTTTCATTCCTGGCTGTAATGGATCTCAATAACCAAGCCTAGAAGTTGCATGTGTGTATTGCTGTTGCCAAATTAGAGTTTGATAAGAAAGGACAATCTTGTGGTGCTCTGCAGAAAGAAGGGGACATTTTAGCAGCCACTGGTGTGGTTATTTAGGTGCAGCAGAAATCTCCAGACGGCGCATTTCTTATGTGAACAGAGGCCACTGCTTCTGGTATAGTGACTTAACTGTGTTCCTGCTAATTTTCTACCATCAGCTCTCTTTTTCTTTTTAAATTCGGTCATATTCTTCAATGGGGTTCTAATAAATTTCAACCTGCCACTGGTATTTTCAGGTGATGCACTTTCCTTGTGCTTTGTTGTTGCCCCTGCATTGCTGCCCTTTACAGAGCACCATTTCGAACAGTAGCTTCATACAGGTGAATCAGAGAAAGGAAGAGAACTGAACCTCTCTGGACTTGCTTTGTGAAGGGCTGAGGGGAACAGGTGGCCTTCCCTAATGCTTTCTGCTCAAAGAGGAAAGACTTGAGCTATTTATTTTTCCTCTAACTGACAAACGTCTGTGCTTCATCTGCTGGGGAATAGCATTAGGTATGAGACACATCAAAATAACAATGATGCAGTACTTGTTATCACTGAAAGACTGAGTTAAAAATTATGTTGACCTTTGGTGTGTCCTGAAAGTCTATATACACAGAAAACAAAGTTAAAGGAATATTATTTTGATATGCTTGTATAAAACAGCAAGAGGAAGATATGCTGCAGCGGGGTGCTTCTTCTCTTATATAAAATCATCAAACTTTAATTTTATTCTGGAAAAAAAGTCATTCCAAAAGAATTTTCCAAGTGTGCCTCTAGGAGATGTAGATTAAAGGTTTGTCCAAAAGGAAATTAAAATAAAAAGCCTAGCAATTTTGCCTCTGAGAAGAAAAGCAGGTACATGTTTTAAACAAAAACGTATATACCACAGGGAATTTCCTGGGGAAAAACACATTTTAAACTTAAGGAGGAAAAAGCACCTTCAACAATGTCATATGTATCAGAGTGTATTTATATTTTCCAAGTCAAATCTGCCTAATCTCATAATAAAGAAAGGTTTTAGTATTATCAGCAAATGGAAAGATGACATTAATACAGATAATAAAGACAGCATATTCTGATCATGCCTTAGCCACCACAAAGCTATTAGCTCTGATAATGGAATTTTTAATGTTGATCATTACATAATAAAAGCATATCTAGATTTTCAACTTGCTGGTGTTTTGTAACACAAAAAAATCTTGTACAAAGTATTGGTTTATGCAAATTTTCTGTATCTCTGAAGGTCATATTTCTCCCTGATTCTCCCAAGTTACTGATATTCAGTATTACTTATGCACTTAATGATCACACTTGAGCAATCTGGGATGCCTGCACAGTTCAGTGGCATTGAAATAAAAAGAAGTAATACTCTAGGTAACAAACTTTTACTTTTTTTTTGTGGTTTTATGTGTGACTGCATTCTGATTTTAGCTATATTGAGGTAATCTCATTTAGCTATATTAAAAAAATATATGCTAAATATGAGCTGAGGCATTGTTTGAGTAAAATGAACCACAATAGTTTGTTGGTTGTTCTCTGACTCATTAAAGCAGTGCTTCATGTACTGCTTCTGAAGAAATATTTTAGATGCACTGGCCTTTATTTAAGAAACAATGTACTTCAAAGAGAATAGCACTAAATGTGTTACTATTATTAGTATTTACAGATTATAAGCAGATGGAAAAAAAATCAATGTCTGGAGCTATCATGCTTTGTAATTTCTGGGATTTTTATATTTGTAAGTTTATCTTGCCCAGAAAATCTGCTTGGTATTAGAAAGGGAAAGCAGGTGTCATTACAATTAAAATATTGGTGTGATTAATTACCATTCATGGTTAGCCATGGCATTGGCACTCAGAAAGATGAACACACTGTAAAAAAAAAAAAAAGAAAAAACAAAAAACCCCAGCCCTTTTCTGTGCCATTTCTAAAAGTTTGTAAGAAAAAAAGTTTTTCTGAAACTCTTCAGAAGCTGAGATTTTTCATGTTAGACACCAGAATTGTCCTGAGAAACAAAGGTTATTATTATTCTAGCAAGTGTTAAGATTGCCAGTCATACTTGCAACTAATCAGGAGATTAGATGAACAGAAAAATTTTTGTATTATGCCATATCTCTGTGGAAATGCTTTTTAACTCCATTATGAAACATTGTGAAACTAATCTCAGAGAAGCTGAACCACTGGTGAGAACAGGTTTGTTTAATGGCATTATGGTGCCATTCAGGAAAGCAATGAGGTAAGTACCAAAATCCATAATCTTTACATTTTTGCAAATACAAGAGAAAATATAAACCCCTGTGGGAAGCTGATGGAGACTGAAATATGATTTTTGCTGACCAGAGCAGAACTTAGGCCCATACTGCAATAAGTAAGGGTTCACCCACAGGAAGATTTCATTTTTCGTGAGCATGAGGGTCAAATACTTTATTCAGTCTCAGTACATAAACGTCTCTGTCTGCTGCTACTAAAATCTGAGCTGCTCCTCCATTTGGGCACAACTTTACCTTCTCAGCATCAGTGATATACAGCCACTCACAGCACTTCTCATCCTCCCTCCTCATCTTTACTAGAATATGAGGTAGCAAAGGTGAGAACTTAAGAGTTTGAAAACATCAGAGATTCATTTGCTTTTTATTACATAAGTATTTTCTAAGAAATGTATTCCTGATCCTGCGTTCACTGGGCTTTACTTTCATCTGAGGCACATAAGTTCCTTGGCAGTATGAAGGTGAAATGACAATACTGGTAAATTAAAAGATCTTTTCACCCTGAAGAAGAACCTTTCATAGTGACAGTTATGTACATCTGTAGGAGTGCAGCCTTGTTCAGAGAGATGGAAAAACAATCACCTCTGCTTCCTCTCATTCTGTGTGTCAAGTCATGCCTCAGTCTGCCACCTTCCGAATTGCTAAAGGTTTTCTTCACTGTGAAATCATCTGTAGTTCTGGGCTATGCTGATGATGCACTGTGGTATCTGGATCTGAAAGATGACTTATGTCATGCCTGATTTTCACTTTTTTGTTTTTGTGCCTCCCCCAATTTCTCTTAATGGCCACTTTTTGAACATGTCCCAGTGCACAGCAGCTCTCTGTCCATCCAGAAACAGACTGAACACTGCAATGTCTGCTAGCCTGTATTGGACTGTAGGCTGAGTTTCCTTAGTTCTCCTCTTTGCAAATCACCAAAATAGCATGGCAAGAATCTCTATCCATTAGTGTTTCTATGAACATATCACCATCCTCTGTATCAATCACACAATAAACCAGGTGCTTCCCTTGACTCCAGAGACATGTCTAAGCCCTGTCTAAATTAGTTCTTTCTATATTGTTCCTCTGAGATACTGTCCCTCAATTGTACCTGTCTGTTCCCTATTTCTGTTTCATTTGAAAGTTCCTTGTGACCAGGAATGCAGTCTTTTGGCTCTACATTACTTCAACCCAAGTCAATGACAAAATTGTATTTTCTATCTCCATTTCAAGTCCAACATTGTTTTCCTATGATTTGCTTACACCACTTCTCTGAATGGAACTGAGACGGAACAGCAGCTATGTTAGACTCTGGATAGATTACTTTAGGTGAAAAAATTTCCTTTTTAAAAAAACTTGCAGACTAATACAACAACTAGATCAGTTTGTGTTGTTGGACACCACATTGACAGCATTTTTACAGACTCTCCTACCTTTCAGGAAGCCACAGGAAAATGTAAATTATTTTAGAGAGAGAAGGTATTTTAGACAAACAATGAAGATAAAATGTTGAGCTGACAGACAAATAACAGTAGATCCTGACAGATGTTATGGTTGTTTGCATGGTTAGCTGTTTGAGAGGTAGAAAAATGAGCCTGTCAGTTTTGTTACTGACAACTGCATAATTCACTTCCTAAGTAAACTCAATTAAAGACATTGCTATGGATGGGGAAAGTCCTAAAGCTAGATTATAGTCTATAAAAGGATTAGAACCTGATAATTATATAATGGAAAGTAAGCAGCTACTTCTGTTATCAGGAGTAGCAAGAGGTGCTTAGTAAAGCAGTTATTCAATGGTAATCATGGAGTATCTTTGTGACAGAGCATTACTTTCCATGATTTGTTCAACTAGAGCACAAATGTTGTTAAATAATTGTAATGAGTTTAAGAAATATATGCAGCATGTCACTGTTTAATTTAAATCCAGGCTCTGCTGTATAACTGAAATAATCTTCTCTATTTTTCATAGCCTGCTTTATAAGAGTAACCTACTATTTCTTTGCATAGCTCTCTAGCAAGATTCTGCACTGCGTTGCGTCAGCAGAATGTCAAGGAGCTGTATTTCCCATCCTGAGCTGCATTTCCTATAAGGCCATGTCTTTTGTGTCATGGTGAAATTCAGATCTGGCCCAAGAAATTTCCAAGGATAACTGCTCATTTAACCTTTAGCAAAGGGTTAGAGAAACTTGGCTCTATTTTCTGTTAGCAAGATTTGCATAGTTGCCCTGGTGGTGATGAGCAGCAAGCTGCACTGGCACATTACCTCTAAGTAAATATGATATTTCAGTCTTAATGTAGCATGTCCAGGCCTATAAGAAGGCAAGAGACAAAGAGCAAAGAATAATTTGAAGGGAAACAGAAGTGATCACATCTCAAGGTCTGGCAAGAGCACAGAGAAGCTGGTCAAGAATTTGGGTGAACTGTTAAATGAGGTTTGAACAAGGACCAGGACCAGAAAAGGACAACCAGACTGGCAGGGGAGGCAGGAGGCAGGCTTGAAATAGGGATGGAGTAGATGAGTTTGCAGTTACTACGACATTTCAGTTCCCACTGCCGTAAACTGAAACTGCACTATACTCTTCAATTATGAGGAATTTTGCCACTTTTTCCCCCCACAAGTTTCTTTGTTACTTAAGAGTGATCGTGATTCTTTTGAGGTGTAGCTCTAAAAACACACCGAGAGCAAGCCACCCACTGAGCTAACATATGCAAGATTAGGGGAAATTCCGTCCTTAGGTGAAATGGAAACATTTTTTTACAATTGTTGACTGCTGGAGAGGGTTTAGGAGCTTAAGGCGCTCCATGAAAATCCAAAGAAATATAGCTGTGGGAGGGGAACAGTACAGATGTGTTATATACAAATGTGTCATATACAAACATGTCACACCTCTGCTCTGTTTCACTGGCTATTATTTCCAAATGTGTGTGCATGTAGCAACAATAAGAACTATATGTTATAGTAAAAACAATTCTAGAAGCATCTATTCTTTCATGCTTTCATAACTTGACCTGAGCATTGCACCTCTTCCTGTTTGCATGGTCAGAGACCATGGTTCCTGTGTAGGAAGTAGATTCCCTCTTTGAAGACACAAACCAGATTATTCTGGCAGACTAGAAAATATAAATATTTCTTATTTTAGCTGCAAAGAACAAAGAAAAGTTATTTCAAAAATAAATTACACAGAATTATGTTTGATTTGGATTTACTACAGGTCCACACAGGGATTTACATAACTTTTAAGGAAAAAATTACATTTGAAAGCCATGATTTACAACTCCAAGAACTGAATACACCTTGATTATTTAAATACAGCTCAGTCAGAGAATCAATTTGATCACAGGACAGAATTTTAAAACTGGACTTTTTATTCAAATTTAAAAGCTTTTAGAGTCAACAGCACTGGGTACTATTAGAGACGTGAATAATATTTATTTAAAAATATAATCTATTTTTCTTGCAGGTTTGAGATTGATCAACTAAGGATGGAATACACTAAGAATAGGAATGTGGAACTTAGATCTGGGTCTGAACTAAGATTAGATGTATTTAGATCTGTGTTTTGATGTAGTTATTTACAGAAATAACATTCAGTTGAGAAGCTGTAATTTGAATGCACCAGATTTTGATGACAGTCAGACAACTTTCTGCATGACATAAATATTTCAGGACTACAGGACTTGAGTAAACTCAGATATATGTCTGTATGCAACATGAAAATACTTCCAAAATATTTGAAAATTGCATCGGTTCATTAGCTTAAAAAGAATCTTGTAGTCTTAAGTTCTGCCCACAGAAATTATCTTTGGTTTACTCAGGAAAAGTTAAGGATCCACTTAGGGATCACAGCACCAAATTTCAAAATATTAGTGAATCAGAATTGCAAAATATAGTTCAGTTTTTATATGTTCCTAAGGTTTTAATTTCTCTAATAGCTTCAGAAAACTCAGTTACTCTTTTACTTGCTGTTTAAGAAATAATACACTAGATATTAAAATGTCTGTTGCACAATGCATTTAAATGACTGTATCCTATTTTTACCCTGAATTGAAATGACAGTCTTGCTCAAAAATACAGTACTTAAAAATAGTCCCCTCAGCATTTTGCAGAGCACTACTGTCAGAAAAATATTGATATTCTTCTTCTCTTCAGTTAGAATTAAAAAAAAAAAGCCAACCCCCAAAATTCAGTACATTCTCACTGATGTCAAAAATGCCTTATGAAAGGCACTCTTTGCAGAAGGAAGATAGAATTTGTAATACTTAGAGGAAATTCAAATAATCTTTTCAATCCTACATCCAGAAGACAGGGTAATGATGGGAGAAGAAACACAACACAGATTCTGAACAAGAGAAAAAAAGACCTGCTTTACGCTTAAGCTCTACTCCCTGTTACCTCCCACTCTGTAGTCCAAGTGCTTTGCCAGCTCTTCATCAGATTTCCTCAAGGCCTGTTGGCAACTCATCTGTTATTATCATGACTGTATAAATAAGTTCTGCTGTGCCTTCCAAATACTCTACTGAGATTAGAGCCCCATATCCTGTTTGTCCTCCAAAATATGGCAGAAATGTTTTTTCTACTTTTGATCTCAGCAAGCTCCATATCCCTGTCATAATTAGGAACCTTATATCATCAAAGTCTGAGGGTTTTACTGACTGATCAGGTATTAGAGAACAGCATTACATCACTCTGCAACTCACAGTGGAAAGAAGTGCGCTGAGCTGGCAGTGGGAAATGCTAACACCATCTCTCTGGACACTAAGCCAGAGCAATAAAACCTTCTGCTTGTCTCCTGGACTGAACACCTTACATAAAGACTAAAAATCATCAACTGAAAAAAAAAAATCACGTTGTAAAACTATTTTAAAATATTAGTTTTAATATTTTAATATTTTATCTATATTTTTATATTATGGACTGAAAAAGGGGTAAGAAAGCATGTTCATTTTAATAACTAAAAATTCTGGGCTAAGTATTTATTTATGAATTATAAGGAATGAATATGTACAATAAAAAGAAATATGGAGCAGATTAATCAAAACCCAAAAGAATTAATGACAAGTCCAGGATTAGTTACAAGTTGAGACCTATTGACAGGTGTTTTCATTAAAAGTACATTGAATACAAAAAATGCCTTTACTACTGGCCTGAAGCCTTCCTTCTATCTTTCACCTTATTTAAAAAAAGATATTAGGGCTACAGTTTCTAAGTAGGTTTGGCAAAAAAATGTAAGTTTTTTTATTGCCTATACATGAGTGAAATTGTGTGCTTTCACATCTAGCAATGGGTTTAAATAGTCGAAGGGTGAATGCAATAAAAGATGTGCTTATGAGACAAATAGTAGTAAACCAACCACATTTGTGGATCAGACAATGAATGTATGATACACTGTGTTGAAATTCAATTAATTTGCTTCACCAATTTCTTACTGATTTTAATTTTCAAAGAAAATCACTGTGCAAATGCTATTACTGTATTAAAAATTAGTCTGATGACAACATGATGTAATTCATTACCTTTAAAAAAATGCATAAAAACTCTCTAGGATTCATCTGGAAAAAATGAGGTTAAGAGTATCAGCTTCAATACCATATAATTTTTCCTTTTCATATTGTTGGAAACCATTATGCACAATGTCTGGTTTTGTATATTTTGCAACTTTCTCTCAAAAAAGACACTTTTTGCCTGATGATTGAAGAGATTCCTGTGAGAATCTATTTCTTTACTGTCTCTCTTGGGTGCTATACAGTGTAACTAACTTCTAAGATCCTCCAATGAAAGATGGTCTAATAACACATATTACAGAGAACCACTGTTAATAGACAGTGAGAATAAAGTTGAGACAAAACCTCATCAAGCAGATTAAAAAAGGGATATTTTTTATCTATTGGAAGATAAAAAATAGCATACAACACCTTCTCTTAATGGAATGTATGTGTGGATGGTGGTACATGATAAAGGTCTAAATCACATTTAACTGTTTGTTCTTATGCATTGATATTTACCAGGGGGTAGCTAACATTACAAATTCACATGTGCCCCATGGTTTCTGCTCTTACCACCGAGCACAAAAACACATTTAAAAACACATTTTAAAATGTAGGCAATCTGGAAGATACTGAGAAAAACCTACACGTGCACAGGGCAGATCTTTGCTCCTTTACTATACTTGACTCACAAGAAACTTATGCACATGTTCAAAGCTTATGTCTCTTCAAATGCTTATCAGAATTACAGAGTGCATGATTGTTCTGAGCAAGACATTTGCCAAATTGAGAACAAATCTTAGGGGAAATAATATGTGAGAAGAGTACTGCTGGTAGAAGACAGTTTAAAATATTAATAAGGCTATTGAAGAAGGCCAAGCAAAAATTTCATGAGGATGAATTGAAGTGTTCATTGGAAAAAGAACCTGTAATATTAAGTACAGCATCTGTACTGGTAAGCCAGCAGCTAGAGTGAATAACATACCAGCTGCTCCCATTAAAGACCACATTTTATATATCTTGTTTCAAAAGAGTCTGTACATTTTTTATATTCCCTAAAGGATTTTTGTCTTTATGTGGGTGTGCCTGACTGAAATGAGCAAGCAATTTTGCGGTTTGTCATTCTGTGTACAAGATAAGTATAAGGCTGGAATAACAGATTAATGCAGGACATGGAAAAGTCTCCAACAGACACTTGCTCAGGTCACGCTTAAATCTCCACCTGCACAATATCCACTTGAGGAAAAGGAAAATAAAAAGCAAAATAACCAAGCTAGAATTTGCTGACAAGTGCAGATTCAGGATGTGCATGCCTCTGTTTTCAACAGCAGTGATAGTGAGGAGTGTCTTTTTGAAGTAGAGTGGGAAGAGGGCTTTTGAAGTACAGAAGCAACAGATGGAAGAACCGGATTAAGACAGCATTGATGGGATATTGAGAGACAGCAAAGAGTAACAGATCTCCCTGGTCTGGATGGCATGAACCCAGTGACAGAAGAATCTGGGAGGAGAAGAGTGGGTTGCAACTGCCTTGGAGCTTGAGAGGCATTTGGGAAAGCAGCAGCAGGAGTCATAGGCATGCAGTCAAATACATCAGAGAGGACTAGATGCTTTTAAAGAACCTCACCTACATCCGGTCAGCTGCTACAATCAGACCCTGTTATAACCATCAGAAAAGGTAAACTGCAGCTGCACAGTGGCTACAATGATACAGACCTGCATATGTAAATCATGAAGAGCACAGTGAGAAACATTTGTCAGTCAGTAGGGGTATTTCATCCCCCATGGCTTTCGTGTCTGTTCTGAGCATTGCAGAATGTCTTTGCAAACTGACATAAAGCACAGGCAGCTCTCTCCAGCTTTTCAGGCTGTCTAGATTCCCTATCCTGAAAGATGGTGGCCATTAAAAAGCTTTTAAATTCTGATTTTAGAGGTACTCAGCCCTTGAAACTCCAATCAATCTCAAAAGGAATTGAAAAAAAATCTTCCTACAATTGTATTTTTGTGAGAAAAATTCTATTATCTTTCAATTGCAAAGCTGAAAGTGCTTTTTTTTCATTGCAGACTGACAGATTTTCTTTAATTTTTTTGACATTAAGAATTTATCTCAATAATGTTGTTGTTTTACCTTCAAGTTAGAAAAAGTAATGAAACAACACATAAAACACCCACTTCTGAAGAGTGGGTTATGAAACAACACATAAAACACCCACAGAAGAGAAGGAAGTACTTTGTTTAATTTTCTTTCTGTTTGTTTTCTTTTCATCTCTGTGAAATCAAAATTTCAAATATACAATAAGAAATCCTAGTTCAGCATTTTCCTTGCAGGCAAGTAAATTCAACTGACATGGACACTATCAGAAGTTTAAATCTTTGTCATCAAAGCTGTGAATTCTATGTGAGCAAGCTCCTGTTCCCACTAGAATTAATGTTGATCGGTGCAGATAGAAGGCCTGCCTCTCAGGAGCAATCTGAAGAGGAAATATTTCTAATTTAGAGAAAACCTGATGATTGGAACAATAGTTTTAGAAGGATTAACAAGAATCCCAAATAGATATTTCAAATTAGACATTCAATCAAGTCTAATTCAATTTTCATGTGCAGTAGAAGCTTTTGCGTTTTGGAACATATAACCTCCAGAGATTCTGGTCAGAAGATCTGGATGCAGGATGGTGATTCTGTTGCCCATGCTGACACAGACTATGCCAAGTCTTCAGATCAATAATATTGTGCAGAAGGAAAACACTATTTGTAGCAATCATGAGAATGGGAAATAAAATATATTCATGATTTCTGAACTTCTGAGAGGGAAGAGTCAGAAGTATGGGTAACTGAGATGCTTTCACTCTTTTGCAACTAAATAAAGTTTAAATTTAAAGGATATATCCCTGAATAAACTATCAGCTAAATGTCAGAACATATTCCTGCTTCAAAGCACAGTTTCAAATGTGTGCAAAATCTCCTTCTTAGCCTCTCTTTACTAAGTAAGTACAAGGGACATAGCTTTAAAATCAATATATGAACCAGAGCTACCAGTGCATCCCAGGAGTCCTTCAAATGGATAGTTTGTCAAAATCTTCACAAAGGTAGGGATTAAAACCACTGAACTTAAGGTATTAGAGACAACACACATATTTATCAGGTCTCTGTGTTTGTAACAGAGTTCACTTGAACATACCAAACATCCTCTGTGTCCACCAAGGGTATTGCTCTGCTTTTTGAATTGAAACATTCCTTTGGCACAAAGGACTCCAACTACTGTGGTGGCAGGGACACCTTTTACACCTTTTACTCTGTCAAAAATAAGTGCAAACAGAAGGGGGCAAAGGAAGGGAATTTGAAACTATAACAACAATACTGAATAAAACAAGGTTTCCCTTGCAGGATCATGTTTCTTCTCTAATTATTATTGACACATATTAGAGAAAATGACCATTCAGTGGGCTGTCCTGAAAGAAAAACAGAATAGGTACTGGCTTTATTTTTCCTCTGAAAATACTTTTATCATAGTTGTAGCCATTTTTAGATTATTGAAAGAAAAAAGGTCAATAGACACGATCTGCTAGATTTGATGGGCATTGGTCCATATAACAGAATGGTCCTGCTGATCTGCCAGGACATTCATGAATCCATACACTTAAAAGGAATGACAATCTTTTCGGAAATCACAGGTAGATATTCGAAGTCAATTGCAATGTTGTTAGTAAAGCACAGATGATGGTGCATTAGGGAATGGAAAAACTTTATCAGAGTACAGAAGACGGTTAAAAACATCCTATTCTACAAAATGCCCTGAGCTGTGGCCTGACATGAAACATACCTCTGCAGGATTTTCATATTCCCTTGCTCCAAGAAAGGACCAACGAGCTCTAAGAAAGGCAGATAGACAAATACAACTGAAATCCATGTTGACATCAATCCATTCAGGATTCGTAATTGAACTGTAGGTTGATGGAAATTCTCTGTGTCTTTTAAGCATTAGAAGCATCATGATTCTTTTGGAAAGGGGAAAGACCAAAGATTCAGTCAGCTAATGAGAACATAAACTGAAGAGATCAAAGTGTCAGTACAAGCAATTGGTCTGAAATATAGAGTCCTAATCACTGGAACTGATGGATAAGAAGAGAACTATTTCACATCTGACAAAGCAAAATGTAATTATTATAAAAGTGGTGATAGGGCAGGTAAATGACTTGCCCCCAAATTTAGAAAGTCAAACGTAGTTAATTTTATCTCAGCTAATAAAAACAGCAGTGATAAGACTGTTACAGATTGGTGAAAAATTAATGAAGTCTTTAATGAACTTTATGGCAAATTACATAAATCAGAGCTGACTTAATAAAAGCCCAGAAGATTTTTAGCAGTGATTAGATTTTTCAATTGCTGAACGATAAGGAAAATAACTCTACTACAATCCTCTCTTTTCTACTGAAAGATTCTGAAAGACATTAAAGTAGAGGAAACAGTGCCAATTAATGATAGCTTCAACAGTGACATCATTAAATAAGCTTAGAGTTTTATTTTTAAATGATCATTTGCAGAGTTGACCGGAGAGTATTGTGAGACCCCCTCATATCAAACAACAAAGTCAATGTTTCTTTTTTGATGAACATGAGGAAAGAGCTGTGCATGCTGTGTAGACACACACATATAAAACAACATTTTCGACGTAGTGAAGGTTTTTGCTGGACTTGTGATGATAAACAGACTTTGTTTGTAATTGTTTCAAAAACTATTAAAAAAAATCCAAAGAGGAACAAAAGACACAGTTAGTTTTAAACAGAGACAAGACAGATTCCAAGCACTTTCACAAGACTGTGGTTACTAACAGCAGTACTATGAGACAAATTTGCATTCAATGCTCAAGTGTTTCGATGTAGACATACTTGTAAGTAGGCAAAAGTTTCAACAGGGATATATAGAAATAGGCATAGATAGCACTTGGGCCTGATTTATATTAAATGTCAGTATGTTTAGAAACTTCAATTTCCTTCTTACCCCTGAGATTAAACCATTAAGTGCAATTAAACCATCAATAATTATACATTGAAAATTTATTTCGGATTCAGAGGAGAATCTAGGCCCCCTGCAAGTTTTTCTAATTTATGTTACTTATCATGGACCAGTAAGGGAGAGGGGGAAAAGAAGAAAAAAGATTGTGCCTTGTCCTCTAAACCATGCCAAGAAGCCTTGAGCCAAATGAGTCACATGAGTATCACAGGCAAAGTCATTAAAAAGACTGGTTTATTTCTCCATTCATCAAACTGTTGAAAAGAAATTGTCTTCCCTCTTTCTCAGAGTTGCGTAGCTGTTGTGGGTTTTTTTTAGCTTGTTTTCAATTTGTCTTTTGAATCATAAAGTAAAATTATGGGAAATTTCCTATTTTAACCCTGAGTTATAGCATGAGGCTTTCAACTAAACTAATCCTCAGTACTTTAACATGATCTTATAACAAAAAGACTTGTCTAGACACTGACAACCAGGAAGACTGTTTAATAAAACTAGATAGATGGGTGTTTAGATGTTGAATTTTATCTTAAACATTGACAAACCATCCAATACCCACACCGAAAAGCAAGATGCAAGATGGCCTCTGAACACTAGTCATTTTGTGATGTGAGGTTATACAGGAGTTAGCATTCTGTTCAGTAAGTATGGCACAGTCTGATGCAGCCAGAGCAGGAAAATGCAGCACAGTAATAAAGAAAAAAAAAATGTTTTAATGACACCTCATTAGTAGGACAACTGGTCATTCAGCAAACATTTGTCTTTACAGAAGGAGGCTTTCAGAATTATCTTTGAGCACCACTACAGGAAAGGAGACCAGAGCAAGGATCCTCGCTCCTTGTATTCCACATTGTGAACAGGAGTGGAAAGCATAAAAGCGGAAGGAAAAGCTTACTGCAGGCTTGGAGTATACTTGACTGAGTATGAGTCAGTAATGCCTCCCAAGACAGATGATACGAAAGTGCTTTCTACCCCAGCCACAGGAAGGAGGAAAAGTTTTCAAGGCATCATCATCATCCCTTGCACACAAGTCCATTGCCCAGGAAAGCTGTGCTGTTTCCAACCTTGGAGATTTCCAAAAGTCCCAAGTAACCTGGTTTTATCTGAGAGCTGACTGTGCTTCAACTAGGAGGTCTGATTAGAGACCTCATGAGGCCCACCCCAGTCTGAATTGTCAGATGACTCTGAGTGCAGCTGGACCATCATTGTGCCCAGACACAAATATGGAATTTTCCTTTAAGACTATCCTTGTAGCTCGCATTTAAAAAGAAGTTGGAAAAATGTGTTCAAACTATTTGTATAGAAACGTGTAACAATTTGTGATGAAAGTGTGCGCCATGCAGAATTGTGCTGTAACCATGGCAACTTCCATTGAGAGAGACATCCATTGTAAATCTATAAGGATCTCATTTAGAAGACATTTAGTTGTACTACTCACCAATTTATGAATATTCCAATCATGTAAAAAACACCCCAGTTTCTTACAGAATTGTTTCTAAAGACTGCAGCTGTGTGATCAAGGATGCTATCAGAAGCATTTACATTGAACTGTTTCTAAATTTTATTTTATGTTTCTTCTGCAACTTAGATATTTTGGAGGCTAATTTGGAATCCTTTGTTATAAAATCATTGCAGGTTTACTTAGTCTGGCTTCTAGTATTCCACTCTTCTTTGCCTGATTAGATTTTTAATATCTAGACTACTGGGAAATTTGTCTTTCTTAAAATACCAAGTTTCACAAATAAAGATGGATTCATCTCTCTTAGTACTTCAGATGTGAGCTCTCTTTAAAATCATCAGTTCTCTATTGCCTCACACCTAAGACAAAATGCTGAACCAATGTCTCCCCATTGCTCCTGTCTATCTTGTAGCCTTTCTCAGTGAAATATTGGCCTTTCTTTCTCAGTAAAATTTTGTAAATTCTCAGTTGGTGGTCTTGTCTTTAAGGTATCAAACTCAGCGTTGAAATTTGGGATAGTTCTTTTTGTCTTGCTCACAGGCTGATTTACCTACTTACAACCACGACTTAGGATACACAGAAATATGTCCTTAGATGGGAGATTAAAAATTTGTAGAGAACATTAAGGTTACAGTTTTTATTAATATATATATTTTTTTACTGTTGGTTTACTAGTGCAGTCGAATGCAGAAAGAGAATGGATCATGAATTGCCTATGCTCTGCTTTCCTTAATACTAGAGCCGAGCAAATCCCATTCAAGGTATATTCCTTTGCACAGGAAGGCATCAGCCAGACATCAATAAAGTAGATATGTGCCAAATAGCACATAGAAATTCAGAGCAGCCTCCTTAAAAGACCAGAGCTCTGGGGACAAAATAACACTGGTGATGTTGGATAATAAAGTGTATTCATGAAGGAAATAAAATGGTTACAAATATTGGTAATGAATTTAATTTTTCAGGCTGCGTCTTTTTTTTTTTTTTATACTGCTCTGATCCCATTTACTTGGGAATTAAAACCAACATTTATAGATGCCCAAGAGCCTTCCAGCAAACTCTACCTGATGACTAACTGTGCAAAGATATGAGAGGCTTTGGGGAGCCTCAGATTTCATGCATCCAAGCTTGGACAGGCCACCTGTTTCTTGTGCTGACAGCATAATTTCTGCAGATTTTAGAGACCAGGAACAACTATTCCAATGAGAAAGAGACATACCTCCTGAAATGGCTTGGGAAAAAGTCAGCAAGTCCATAAATAAAACCCATCTGAAATGCTTAAAACAGCCTTGGCCTTTAGCATAGGTGTGTTTCAATAAATAAAATTAAATGTGCTGTTAAGAAAAAAAAGAAAAATACTTCCATTACTCTCCTGCTAAATTTGTCTAATGGAAGAATACTTAAGAAATGTTTAATTTTTCAAGACTTTTTATGAACAATACCAAGCACACTAATATTCTCACAGTCATTTCTATAGTTTCCTTCTCAATGAGAGAAAAAAGAAATGCTGTTTGTACAGATGGAACACTTAAGCCAAACTCCCTTTTTCATTATTCCAACTCTGATACACCCAGGTATTTATTAATGTCTTGACCCTTTTTTTTTAATCTCTTTACAAATCAGATCAATCTCAGGGAAGTTTCACTTTATCAGCAACATTGCATCCTGCCATACAGATAACACAGCTTGCAAGTTAACATTGCCTGTAGGTTACAGTTCTGTAATTGGATACCTTCATGGAAAAGGGAGAAACATCATAAATTTTGGAGGCACTATTTTCTTCAGCTTGCCAGAGAGTTAAAAGCAATTAGTTGCATCTCATAAAAATGGCAGTTTTTACAGAGCATACACTTGTCCAATTTTCTCATTTATCTTCCATTTAGTACAGTGGTTCAGGACTGTGCTTTCGAATTTAAGATTGACTTACACCTCACTTTTAAACTAAAAGCAGTCTTCCCCCACTGTGATCCCACTTTTCTAAATAAATCACTCTCTTATTTCTGGAAGGCAGCAGTATGCAGCATAAGCACTTCTCTCATCCCCTAAGTACACATACAAAAGGGAAGATGGACATTTTAAAAGTGTAACAGGCACAGCCCATAGAATGCTCAGCCTGAAGAATGAGTGCATCCAGATACACCTGTGGCTCTGGCTTCGGTCAGGTTCTCATTTAAGTCTGTAGCAGTGAATTTTCAAAACTGCTTGGAAACCAGAGTTTGCCACCTTACAGGATTAATATCCACACGTTTGGAGCCCTTTCCACAGCACTTCTCCCTGACCTGGAGAACCACCACTGAAACATAGGCTGAAGTTGGTCTCTCCCACAGATGCTGCCAAGATGGGTATATAAGCATGGTTGGATCGGTGTATCCAGTTTCAGGTATATATTAGATCCACATGTGTTCTTAGCCAGTGCTTTTGAAACTTCAAGCCTAGTAATTAGCTCATATTTTTGAGTGTCCCTGTAGTAAAGGAAGGTCTTTTTTATCATATGTCAGTCTTACCTCCTTTATTGGACACAGGACCCTCAACTTATGGGATGGATGGGTTGAACAAACTTTCATTTCAATATAGTTGTTGTGACATGCATTAGTTATGAACTGACATTTCTTATATTCCAAAAACTTGATTCTGAACTGTCTAAGAGCAGCCAGTCTTACATGGAGACAGGAACCATTTTGTTCTGACTGTGCTTCACAGCATTCACACAAGCAGCACTTCCTCGTGGGAACCTCAACTTCTGTTTCTTTCACAGTGTTAATAAAAACCAGATCAAAAATACGCAGTTGCCCTTTGTTATGGAAAACACAGCAGAGCTGCTGCAGCTGGTTAACTAAGCAGCAAAGCCCAGGGACAGGAATTATTCCCTGTGCTCTCCGTCTGTTACCTGCCAAGCCAAGGGAGTACAAAACTACCTTGGAAAAAAAATTAGTTCTGAAGAGTTTTAAACTGTACTTTAAAAACCCTTCCTCAGGTCTGGGCCCATCTTTTCAGTTTGATTTTCACTTCCAGTTTCTCTGCATGAATATACTCCAGCTTGCTGTGCTGTAGAGCACCAAATCACTATTGAGCTGCTGTATCTCATACAGCTGGAGAGTGGAGGGAGCTGACCTGATTGCACATAAATTTCATGTGGTTGCTCATTTGTAGAATGCAAATAACTGTACCAGACAGTTGCACAAAATATTTATTTGGATAACTTATCTTGGCTATTGTCAGAGCCAGATCAGGAAGAAAATAGAACATACCCAAGCTTTCAAAGCCAGACCCTACAGTAAGTAACATGATTACATCAGAATCTCAGACTTGTTAATAGAAAAATGAGACAATATTTCTAACCCTTAATTATGGACCACAAAAAAAAAAAAAAGCCAGAAAGCCTGAAGGGATCTCTGTCATAGTGCTGAAATATGCTTAAAACCCCAGGCTGCCTTAATTCAGGCTCAGGAGTCATGCCCATCTTTACTACCTAATTAATTATAAAGATGAGCTTGCAGGAAGTGCAATTATCTGTATTTTCTGCTGAGTTTCAAGGTATTTGGCAAAGAGATAGGCAAAATTTTGTATTTGCTGAGCAGGAAATTTGTCACTTGTTATCATTTCAGGAAGTTAAAAGTATTTGGAAATTTGACAAATAATTTCATTCAAAGTAGGGAATTTTACAAGAAATGTTTCCATTTTGAACAGAGATTTATTCAAAATTGCATGTTTCATTTTAAAGTAGATCTTTAAAAAGGGAAAAAAAGATTTAGAACAATTTTTTTTTTCAAATATAACATTTCATTTGGTCCACAATAGAGTGTTTTGTGTTCTTTCGAAAGATCGTGGCATATTTTGCCTCTTTGCAGTCAAAAATCCTTTTGTCTATCAACACTTTTCACCCAGGTCAAAAAATTCATATCCCATTACCCCACTAGTACCCTGGAGTCCATCATGGTTCATTCCTGACAAAACAGTCACTTCCATGTCAAATGCCAGACCTAGTGTAGACAGCCCCAAAAACTCAAAGATGTTCAAGTACAATCTTGTTCAGAACAGAGAGGTATTTTTCAATTTCTATCTAAAAACTTTTGCCATTTGAAATAGCACTGCTGTTTGGAGCTCACATGGCTGGGATGCTGCAGTAGTTGGCAGGTGATGGAGTGGTCCCTCATTAGGGGGCTCCTGGTCACACCAGAGCAGCCACACACAGCAGTGCTGATCAGAGCACAGGCTTCTAGAAACCAGCTGCTGCCTCCCAAGTGTCAAACCTCTCTGAGCTAGTGCTAACATTAATCAGAAAAGCAACAAACTGCAGTTGCTGAAAGCAGCTTCTGTGTAGAGAGATGGATTTACTTCTCTGGAAGGAATGAATATAATAATAATAATAAAAAAAAAGCATGATTATTCATTTGGGCCAAGATTTCAGGAAGTTTTAGAAAGGGTTTATTTTTAAACATAAAACATGCACTGGCAAAAAATGCTGGTGAATGTTTACATGCTCACTGTGATGGCAATGTTGATTTTGGTTGGATTGGAAGCAATTTGAAACTGAAAAACAGTAGTAGTACCCCGTCACTGAAGAGCTAATCAGGCAAGGAATCTAAGGAGATCATCCACATGAGGGAACAGCTCCTGAGTAGATAACCCTTATTAACTCTTATTCTAGAGCTCAAAATGTTTTGTTCTCAATTTGGACTCTGAACTGGATTAAAAAGCACTACTATTCTATTGTAAGAATATCCCCCAAAATTAATTTGAAATAGCTATTCCACCTTAAATTTGAAAGCTGTTTTTACACAAATTAATGACAGCATAGAAAAATACTAACTGAATAGTTGAAACCCTAGCTCTTCCTATGAACTTGAGTGACAAGATGACAGGGCATCATCCATCATCCGCCACTACTGGAAATTGGGAAAAAGCAGTTAAAGCTTTTCTCCGAGACCCTACGTCCAGATTACAGAACCTGTGTTAGGAACCAGGTGGGGCAATGCCAAGGGAATGCTCACTATACAAACCTGGTGTTTCTCTTTCATGGAAAGTTGCAACAAAACACAGAAGTGTATAGACCTCAAGAGGAATTTAATAAACTAAGTGAAATTGGGGAAAAAGAAGCAAAAGGCTACTATCTTGATCCTGAAACCGTTTATGCCATTATATAAAAATATCTTTCTAATATGAAATCCAAGGCACTGCTATGAAGATTCTGAAAATGCTTTATTCACTTAATGTAAAACACTGAGTAAATAAAAACCCCAGGAATGTTATGTAATTAAGTATAAGTGATTGCAATAATAATTGCATAATGTAATTGCTTGTTGAATTTTTAACTTTTGCTTCTCTTAACCCCAGCACAATGGAAGAGAAAGCAAAAACAGAGACAGAAGAACTACTATTTTGAAGGAAAAAACCCCACAGCTCTTTTTTAAGACTTGAAATAATGCTATCTAGAAGCCATCCCTTTTCTTCACCGCTGTTTCTGTCTCTGCCTTGAAAACAAAATTCAACTGCAGCTCATGTTAACATTTTTTTATGGCATTACATCTTTGATTTGCTTTTCTACTACTGTTAAAGTGCCTTACTGTCTAAGCCTATCCAGTGTACAGTGCCTTAGAGTCTAAAATCCTCCAATACATCCGTGCTCCCTGTCCCTCATAAGTATGCACTTGCAAAGTCATGATGTTAGCAGGTCTAGTGATCCCTGCAGCTGCTGAGAAAAACTTCCTACTTTTGACTTACAGCTGCCCTGGAACACACTCTATGTTCATTATTCCCAAGGGAAGCTGCAGCAGAGAGTCTGCAGGCAATACAAATTTGATTGTTCAGATCTTATCAATGCTTTAGTATGATAATTGGGGCCATATAGGAAAAACCAGGAGGGTTGATGTTGTCCTGAACAGCATGCCTTAGAAGTCCTCAGCTTTGGTGTACTTTTGCACTCCTACTTACTAAGAGGATCCTGCTGACCTTTATGTTGTTGTTGGGCATTCACCTCTTCCATGCTTGGAAACATTTCTACTGTTTGGCTGGTGGTGACTAAAGCAACTGAGTTCAAGGTAAAAGGATATAATATACCCATAATCGATATTATGCTATGAAAACATTTTTTTTCCTCTTCCTCACTGTCCTTAAGCTCTCAAAGTGAAAGAAGACTAGACCTTTGTTCCAGAGTTTTGACCAGGCTGTTGGAGCATCTCATGAATCTATTTGATTTGCTTTGTGGCCATCACAGCTGAGTGACAGAGCCCTGCAAAGAATTCTTCATGTGCCTTACAACAGTAAACAGTGACACAGGAGTTAAAGAACCTCCTGGGCTACAAAGGCAACACAATATTTCTCAGTTGTGGGAATTGAGACAAAATGTGAACATTTTGTTTTTAATTCTGATATCTGAAATCAACATTGTTTGCCCCACTCTCTCCATAAAGCAGCTTCCTTGGATTGGCCATGTCTTCTGGTTGCTATGGAATGCATAAAAAGTTTACAGGGACAAGGACAGAAATTATTTTAATTGAGTGTTGCAATGTTTATTCATTCACCCAGTTTTAAGAATGCCTGCCAACGCTGAAGGAAACATAACTCTAATGAAGCACTTACAAAATGTCACAGAAAATCTAAATTAATCTCTGAGGTTTTTGAAATATTCATTAAAATATATCAGAATGCAGAATGTTTTTCAACCACAAAGACGTCTATTACTGTAAATTCCATTATGAATTTTCAGTGGAAATAGTCATATATAACTTAATATAAAGAAACAAACCTGATGGTATTTTGGTCCAATCTACACCATTTAAAAGAAGTGTAATTGTCTTATTTTCTAAAAGATCAAAAATCAAACAGAAAGAATTTTGAACAATTTCTATATACTTATATTTAGGTATTTTAAGAATACATAAGACTATTTCAAAGCTGAGAAAAACACTACTCACTAGGTTCAAGATTCTCCTGAGTATTTACACTCACTTTTCCACTAAAATTAACAGAAGAGTTCAGAGTACACTGAACAAGGATTTTCCTTGATATAACACTACCATGGAAAAAGCAAAGATGACTGCTCCTTCTATCCCAGCATAGAGGAATTTATTTAAAAATCTGATCATTCAATTATCTCTTTATGCCAGTCATCAAACTGGTCAGTTTTTTTAATGAAAAATGCAAATGACATCTTTGTCCTGGCAATTAAAAGCAGAAGAAAACAAGGGTGAAATAACTTAGTTGGTGTATGTGAAAAGTGGTGAAATAAAATTTGGAAAACTCATTCTCTTTAAAAATTATAACGTGCAGAAACAATTTAATCTTTCCTCTGAGAAATTTGAGTAAAAGTGGCCCATGCACAAAGGTATCACTGATTTTCAAGCCCTCAACATGTAAGAACCTAAGAAGCACGAGAAAACATGCAGCAGCTACTTATAAAGGTGGCAAGACTGTGTTGATTAGTTGTACTTTTTAATACAGTGAAGAATTAGAAGACCTAGGAAAAAAGTGGTTTAGATTCTCCTGGTGTCTTATGCAAGGCAGTTTAATTCTGGTAGAAAAAGGAGCTAATATTTTTAGTTTTCAGTCCTTCATTAATGATTCTTTTTCTTTTCCTCTCTCCCCTGTGAGAGTAAGGTACTACTCAAATGTTAACATGCACAGCATGATGATTTCATTAAATGATTTGCTAAGACTTCATGCATAATCACCTCATTGAAAAATAATGAATAGTCATTTATATCTTGTTAATTAGAAATGTGCAATAATAAGGGCTGATACTGATTTAACCCCTACCTGAGGAGGTGAATACAACTTGGAAAAAGCAGCTAAACTACCCATGGCACTCTTGGAGAGGGCACTTTGGTAAGAATTCCTAACAAAGAATTTAGTCTCATGTCATATATCAACTGTATATCATTAAGAGATACAAGTTCAGGTTTTATTTTATATATTGATGATATGCATTTGCCAGCAGATCTCTCTCTGTTCTGCTGTTTTTAGACTCCTTAACACATTTACCTTGAAGTTCTTCTAAGTTCGTATATAAAGAATTTCTACAGAAAACTGTAAGAGTTTACTTCTCTAGGAGAGAGGTGATAGTATTGTATTGGTACAGAAAGGACAGATTGTTTTTTCTTTTGTTTTGTAGTATTCTCTGGTAAGATTATGGCAATGAGTCTTTAACAGATAGGTAAATAAAAGCCCTTAAAAACCTTGACAAATGATTTAAAATAAAGAGAAAAAAGATCAAAGGCAAATGGGGGTTTCCTGTAGCTGAGGTTTAGCATCTCTGATGATGCCTGCCTTAAGACAGAATACGTAAGTACAGAAAGGATGAAACCATGTCTTCACTAAAAAGAAGGATATTTTCTTGGCAATAAAACAGGATAACTATCCTGCAAAGTCCTAAAGCAACAATTGGTAACTTAGCTTGATCCAGGTACTTAACCCAAAGACCAGCTCATAACTCTGAGTTATGGAGTTAGAGACCACTTATTGCCACCTGCCTACATTAGGGCTTAAGGATGACTTTTTCTCAGTTTAATAAGAGCATAGCTAAGAATGTACTCAGCCTCAGAAAACAGCTATACCAATACTACCTGAGAAGACTCCCTGAAAATATAAAAACCAAGAATTCACCCTATTTACCTTCAGCAACCATTGACTATACTGACTTTTAAATCTTGCTGGAAAATTGGTCCTATCCCTGGCTTTTGAAAACACAAACTGTATAAACTATTTTCTGAATCTTCCTTGTAAGTCTGGAGCTCCACTACTCTAGTGCCAGGCAGAAAAATTACTGGCATTGTCATGCATCATATCCATTTTGCTGGGGTCAACAGAGAGCTTACCAGAAATATACATTTGATTGGCATTAAAAAAAGTGACAGTCCTAAAGCGTTCCTTATAATATTGTCAAATTTCATGGTCACTTTTTTACAGGTGATTTGATTGGCACCTCAAGGGAGGCCAGTAAATATTAAGCAGCTCTCTGCCTTTTTTTTTTCTGTCAGTAGAGAATCAAAATGTTTTTGATGGATTCAGAGACTGTTTCATATGATATTTTATTAAATTCTGCAAACTGTATGAAAACAATTCAAAATATCTCTTAGATAAAGCAGCTTTAGCTGAAAGAGCTAAATTGAGTCCCACAATTCAGCAATATCCCATATGGTGCCTCATATGTCACAAAACCTGCCTGGATCTTGAAAGTGAAGGTGATTTTTTTTTTTCCTGTAGGATTTAAATCTACATTACAACAAACCAAACACAAGTATGTTCTCCCTTGGATCTCTATCAAGCAAAAATGCTATTTTTATGTTGCTCTATGCTTACACCTGAGATATATTTAGTCCTTATCTTCCACTGACTGCTACTTGGGATCTTGGAACTCTCTTGATAGTTGCAGGCATGGACCACTGAAGAACATGGCTTATGAATAATTAAATTCATACAAAGCTACTTCCTATTGCAAATGGAGACAAACAGCAGGATCTCCTGCTGATACAACCTCCCATACTAGTCTCAGGTCTGAGACACAGATTTCAAATGAAAGATTTGGAACAGTCCTAGTTCGCCACTGATTGACAGTGATTTTTCCCTTGCATTTAGTATATTCTCTGTGCTATCCCTGATGCCCTTTTGCAAAAGAAGATGGTAACATAACTCACAACTTGCTAAACCATGAATGAGGAATAGCAAAATGATTTTTAATGTGGGAAATGAGAAGCCATATGGAATTCCTTTTATGGCATGAGCAGTTCTTTTTACAGTTTTTCTTTGGAGATTTCTTATTAAGCAACTTTCAGCATTCATAATGAGAGAACACCAAATCTCTAGGGAAATCAAGCAACTCTGGCACTAAAACAACTACCATGTCTCTGAAGGTGAGCGTTGAGAGGCATGGCCAGAAATGGCTGTGTATTTTGCCATTACTGGCACTTCATACCTTATGAAGCCACCTGAGGCTCCAAAACAGAAAGTTATACTGTGATATACTATGCAAAGTCACCACTGAAGATAACACATTTATCCAGTTGTCTGTTGCAGGTGGGGAGGTGGTAGCTGACATGTTAACCACTGCCTTATGCCCAGAATTTTTACTTTTCATCTGAAACTCAAAAGTGTATAAAAACCCCCATGTACAAACCCAGTTACGGTTATAACTGAAAATTAAAAAAGAACCCAACAAAATATGAAAGCAACTATAACCAACAAACTTCATTCTACGTCTTACAAAATTGGACTGAAAACAATATCACACAAAGATAATGGTTGTTGAGCCATTAAGTGGATAAATGGAATACATGAAGAAGAGGTTGTCAAAGCAACGTTAGTTAATGGGCACACAAAGAACATTAACGAAGAGCTTCACAATTTCTGTATAAAACACATACATGGACTGAGAAATACTAATCTTTTAACTGCAAAATTAAAGGATTCACAATTAGCAGCTTCTGATTGCTAAGAAAAAAAAAAAAATGCAACAGCATTGCCCAAACACAGAATTTACTGAAACACATACAAAAATTTAATGCTAAAATTTTGAAATCAACTACAGCACCAACTGGAGTAATTCATATAAAATGGCTACAGTGGCTTTATAATGATCCTGCTCTTACATTTTCACAAAAAACACTGTGATCCCTTGCAGTTTTTTCTCAGTCCATCCTGGCACATCAGGCAGCAGTGGAATTACATGAACTCTCACAACTCTACCAGCAAACTGTATTTTAGTTCAGTAGTTTGTTACGCTGGCAAGGGATGTGATAATTACTGAGATCACAAGGGCACCATCTAAAAACATTGTCACCTTCCAACTCTGTGGCACAAATACACTTGTCCTACATGAACAGCAGAGAGCTTACTATTCATGCCAAAATTCATTTATGGAAACAACTTGGTGCCTGCAGTTAAAATAGCTGCCTTTTTTTAAAAATACCTCTTAGTTAAATACAATATTTTTGGAAATCATAGTAGATCAACGTAAGTAATTATTTTGTTATTCACAGATCTTTAGCTGATCCATCTTTGGTATAATTTGTAATGCAAGCAACTCCACAACTACTATTTTCCCTGCGGTTAGCAGGACTGGTCATTTAATCAGAGACTTTCAATATACTCCTCTTCAAACTAATGTTCATTCTGCATTATCCACTGTTATTCTCTCCAATGCTCCCTTTGTTTGGCTTTTTTTTCAGATAGGCTACATGTTTTTTCTGTCATTTGTCTGAGTGTTCTTTAACACTGCTTCCCTTTCCTTTGTTTTTTAGACCACAAAAAGGAAATTACTGGACTTCTGTGGACTGTAAGTTTTGGCTGCGATACTTGGTAGGAAAGTCTGCTTTTACTTAGTCTTCTTGCTTGCCACAGAAGCAGCAACACCTCAGGCTAGGAGATCCTTTCTTTCTGGAAGAACAACGAATACTTATTTTGAGAAAAACGGCTGTTCACACAGCTACCAAGAACCATTGTTTGGTTGACAAGGGAAGGGACAACTATCCTCAGAGCTGTCATTTTGCTGATTATATGAATGAGGCCATCATTTAAAGAGCTTTCTGGCAGTAGGCTCTAATTCAAGACTTCTGTCAATTTTGGTTGTCTCAGTAGGGTTGTAAGTGGACTACTTCACACCTACCCATCACAGAGCTCAGCTGAGGAAGGATACAGGGGAACAGCTTGCCAGTAGAAATCTACAATTTAAAACAAAGTGCAAGAAAAGTGTGCATTACTGTAGCATAAATACCCTGAAGATTCCTTACCCAGAAGTACATTTTGCTGCTGATTCTTTATACTCTTCTACAGTAAAAAATTACAACGTGGCTACTGCTTTCCTATTTTGCTTTGACAACACTGCCACATCTTTCTCAACACATAACTCGTTAAACCCCAGAAATTGCCTTATTCCGGAGAAATTTTATGCAAATAATATTATATGGACAGAAAGAATTAGAGCATAAATCTGAGGATGATGCTTACTTCTAAAGCAAGCAAGAGCTTGTGTGTGCTTATTCAAAATAAAAAATATTCAGTGACATAATCAGGACTACTTAGAAGAAAAAACCCAAGAGTGATGTTTCAAAATAAAAGATAAACCAGAAAGATATTTTGAAAAATATCACATAGAAATACAATGCTTAACCACTTGGTGTCACTCTTAACTCGTGCTTGAGTCAGCTCAGCACTATCTATACCAGCAGGAAACTGAGCTGTAATAAAGAAAAGTGACAAACTGAGGAGGATTTCACTAGTTGTATTTTGGAAAGAAAATTCAGGTGTTCAGAGATTCAAGTATACTGACCTAACTATTCTCTAGAGGTTGCATGGTGGAGACACGTTTCACAACTTGCTGTCCCTGAAGCAGAAAACAACCACAGCCCCTGCCATCTGCAAAACTTCATCTATTAAACCCAGCTGTTTGATTTGTTACCATCCCCTCTCTACTTCTTAACAGGTATCACAAATGGAAGTGTCCCACAGCAGCTACCTTTGTGCAGTGTTTTCAGTAGAAATGAGCTTATTTGAAAAATGTCACAAACCTCGTCTTCATCACTCTGATTAGTGAATAACTGTGGCTTAGGTGCAGGATTGGACTTCCTACATGAGCAAACCACCAATTGTAAGACTTTTTAAAACAGTAGCCACAAAAGCCGAACTGCTGGTTGACATCTACACTCCTCTAGGCCACCTAAAATAATATGTAGGCTAAACCCAATCAAATAGATCATACTAATGCTGGCAAGCTCAAACAGCACCCTATTCCGTGCCAACAAGCATCATGCAAAACAATCCCAGCCACCCCAGTCATCCTGTCCAGTCTTTGCATGGGACATTGCCTGACAATGCAGTGGGGACATCATGAAGTCCCACCATGAATATATTTTGCCCAGCTTTACATTAGGGACAACATTTGGCTGTCATTAGCTGTCACCAGCATTGTTACTGGGAGTGAGATAGCTTCATTTCTCAGCAGAAATGTCACTGACAATGCACCCTTCTTTTGGCTTTTCCAATCGGATGAAGAGAGAATAATGGAAAGAGCAACACTGACCTGATCACAAACTGCTTGAAAAAAGGTGGCTAACGAGGCATGCTGCTATTACATTACAGCTTCTTAATTCTGCTAGTTTCCAGGGCATAGACTTTCATATTTATTGCCCACAGAGAATTTAGAAAAGCAGTATTTGTAAAACAGCATACTCATATTTATAGTGTGGCTTATTAATGAAAATGTAGAAATAACAGGCTCCTGGATTTCCGTACTTGAGTGATAACAAGAAAAAAAACAGTAATGAGAAAGCACTAAAGGTCTCCTCTGCAGGCTTCCTGTTTACTGGAAATGATCCTGGTGTTGGATATTTGGAAAGCATATCAGATTTTTTTATAAATTTAAGATCTTTCTACTTATTTTGCATGGTTTTTACTGCAAAAGGTATTAGGAGAAAAGCAGCTTACCTCTCCTTGTTTCTTTCCCCATCCCACCATCTTGTTTAATGCTTGATTCTATCTTTCTTCCACTGGGTAATTCTGAGCACCACATGAAGTCATTCTTCCTGGTACTAGCAGCATAAAGGCAAATATGATGCTAGTGAATCATAACAACATTACTGGTAACTCACTCAGCGAGATGCAGTGCAGGAAAGAACCTGCCATCCCCATTCCCTACTTAGCAGGCACTTTCTCCCTCACTGATACCTCTACTCTCAATTCTCTGCAATAGTTTGTAAGCTCTCCTCTCTTGCTACCAGTCTTTCTAGATAATGTCTAAGTTAACCTACTTTACTTTCAGATTTTCTCCCGTGAGCTCAAAGTTTCATTCTAATTTAGCAAAGGGGGTTTGCAGGAAAAAATTGGTCTGCTCAGTTTAGTAGAAGAATTCTTTGGGTTAGCAAAGAAATGAACTGAAATGAAAAGAAGACCAATGAATGTCAGGCTACACTACTCCATCCTTGCCATCTTCATTGGCTACTTTAGACTCTTACTTGGATTTTCATATTTCAGGTTCAGTTCTGATTCTGACTATGAGCTGGAATAAAACCAGGTGAGAGCTGCAGTCAACAGCTGTACTGCAATGTAAAGTTACAGAAAGCTGATCTGGAGCATAGTGACATTAGTTCCAGAATGCTGAGCAGCCTTGAAAGAAGGAAAGTGCGCCCTAATGATGCACTGTTATCCTTAGCTGTGCTAAGCAGTCATGGACAGGTGACTTGGGACTCTAGCAGAAAAGGAAAATTATCAGAAATGGTGTTTCACAGCAAGGGCATCACCCGACAAAACTTGCTAGCACAAAACAATAGGTTTTTCAGCTCATTGACAAGCCAGTCATCCTATCGATCCATCAAACCAAATTTTCATTCACTCAGAATGCATCTGAATTGCAAGACCACCAATAAACATGTATAAACTGGTTAAATCAGGCATAGAAAAACACAAAAGCTTCAAGAGGGCTATTAAGGGTCCATTCAGAGAGTCATTGTTTGATTGCTCATTTCTGACTGCTCTGTCACAAAACCAGCGTTTTCCTTTTTACTCCCAGGATTTGTGGCACAGCCTATAACCCATCGGCTGAGACTGACAAAATACTACCATCTACTGGTCTTCCCATCACACAAGCTTTCAGCCCTTCATCAGTTCCACACAGCCTGTTTTCCAATTTAGCACTCAAATTCATGAGTAAGGCTGTCTCTCCTCAGAAACCCTGCAGCAGTGCCTCCTGTTACTTTGCCCTCTGTGCAAAAATAGCTCAGCTAATGATGCACAGGTACTGGAAAATAAGTATCAGTGTTGGTTCATCCTAACGTGTCAAGCTGTAGCTCCAGGTGGCTATTCAGGGATTGCCTTTCAGCTGTAACAGTCTCTGACAATAGCCAGCAATGGGCAGCTTTCACTGGCACCCAGGTTGTGGGAATAATGGGCCACATGAGCAGGAGTGGACAAATTTAGGATGATCTCCTCTGTTCTCTTTCATTCCTTTATCTCAAATCTCTTCAGTATTTAATCTTTTAATCATTGGCACAAACCCTACTTTCATCTACAAATGCCTGTAATCACTGATCTTGAGTTTTCTGTTGCTCTCCCCTCACTTTTTCCAGCAGGTTGCCTATTCCTTCTTTCCTACAAAACAAAGGAAATACATGTTGGTTGATTCAGATGGATTTTAGTGAATGAAAAGACACAAAATCCCATTAAAACTCAAGTGTGCTGTACCAGAGCCATCAAGGAGAGCTCTAACATAACATACTGGCAAACATGCTGTGGTCCATTGCTGCAGGTCACTGTTGTCTACACTGAAGCTTTTCAGCTGCTCCAGACTTTTAGTGTGAAATAAAATATGATAATTAGATTCAATCTACCAAGATGCAAAATAAATGCTACCTGTTTTGTTTTCTCACATAAGAAAGTAACTTGAAGCTCCCAAATGGACTAAGGGAGAGTGGAAAGAGCAGAGAAAAAAGTATCCAGTTTTGTATATTTGTGAAATAAATTCTAAGCATCAAATACTAATGTCAGTATCTAGGGTTTGGCTTAAATCTTGAAGCATGAAGTATTTTTGGAGACTTACTAATGTAATACTGATTATTTTTGAAAAGTCTAAATATCCTGCCCTTTATGGAATTTAGACAAGTATTTGACAGGTGGCAGTAAGTTTCACTGTGACCTTAAAAGTTCAGTTAAAAATATTAACCAGTTAGTCTCATGACAGATTTTTTCAAGACTTAAAGAATTTAATACACTTAAAGGGTAGTTAGAGATGTGAGTGAAGGCAATCTTACAGCTCTTCCATCCAGCTATCATTAAGAAAGCCCCGGACAGAGGGTATGGCAAACTATATTGCTCCAGAATAAAAATCCACAAGACTGACAGAGTCTTGTAGAAGTCTTCCCTGCACCCTTTTTTTTCACCCCCCAGCAAGATGATAGCTCTAAGATGCTGAATCCTACAAAGTCCGCGTAGTTCAAAGAGGAGATATTTATGTTTCCTGTCTTTGTTCCCAGTCATACCCTGGCTTTTATATATTATATAAATTCTTAAGCATTACTGCAATTATTATACTTTCAGGTGCTGATGTAACATTCCATTATTACTTTTTAGTATTATTTTGTGATAGAATACTTGAAATCAGTGATAGCCTTGTTCTACTCATGTAATTTCTTTTATTACACTGTTTTCTTATATAATACAGAAGGTTCATTAGGAAAGCAGTAAGCTGAAGGATATTACTGAAAGCACATACTTAAAGGAAAAGTACATAGTCAATAGAAATATATTAATTGGTGTACATCACATAGCAATGATTCTTTCAGCAATATGTTAATGTTTTATGAACCATTTGCTTTCTGCTTTTGTGGAAAGGCATTAATATTCAGTCAGTGGAACCAGGGTACACCCATAGAATACACCTTGTGTATTAACTGCCTCAGTCTAAGGATATCAGCAGAGCAGGAGATGTTTATTGCTTTCCATGCTCCAGACAACCAAGCATTGCTTAAAGTAACTTTACAACAAGGTAAGATAATGAGATTTATCATGAGGTTGAAAGCATAAAAACAGGGGCCATGCATATTAGATATTGTCTCCTTTACAAAGGAAAGATGGATTAATAAAAGCTATTAAAAACTTGAATTAATGCATATTTTATAGACTCTAGAGCATTAAGGGGAAGATTAAACTTAAAGGTGGCCATTTCAGGCTTTATGCAGCACTTTATACATTTATTTTCATCCCTTGAAGGAATGTGGGTGTAATGCCAGCAGACCAATTATGTTACCAGAATGGAGCAACAATCTATAGCAGCTTTGCTTGAGGTGCAAAACTACATGGGCACCTTCTCACTAAAATTCGCTGTTTTTACCTGTTACACAGAAAATAACATCTTTTATAGGAGATTTTTTTCCCCCCCTTAAGTTTTTACCACTTCGGTAGATTTCAGGAGGCATTAAAAATTCTCCAATAAAATGTTATTAAGAATGAGAGAATAACAGAATTAGTTACTATAATCTAGTTGAGAGAATATGAAAGACTCAGGATATGATACAAAACCTACTGGAGCTAAACGAAAGAGTCATGCTGTCTGAAAAATGTAACTTTACATAAAAATCACTCAAATTCACAGAATGAAAAGTCTGTTCCCTTATTCCTGAGTCTTGGGATGCCACATGGTCTGCAATGGAAAGTAGAATCTGTACTGGCATATCATTCAGCAACTAGGAACAGTGTGGGGAAGTCAAGGGATATCAAAGGGCAGAAAGCCCCAGCCAGCCCCAGATGCCTCTTGCAGCTGGAAAGTCAAGGACAGTGAAAGAAAAAAAAACCTGAAGAAAACAATTGAGGAGTAATGTTGTAAAGAAAATTCCATTTAAGTGATGCACAAAAAGTAAAACTATTCTTACAAAAAGTATAATGTATTTTCATTCAATATAGTTATCAGATCACACTGAAAAGAGCCAAGAGATCTGGTCTATCAGTTTCTAATTTCCAACTGAGAGCTACATAAAAATGGGTATGTTTATTACAAGAAAGAATATTTCTTTTTATTATGGAAACTTACTTACAAGGTGCATTCAACAGGTTAAAGGATTTGTAAGTGTACAAAGATTGTGTGCAATGGTTACAAGGTTATAGACTTTGAGAAAATGCACATTAGTTACTAAAAGGTTTTAGAAAGAAAACTAAGTTGGGATAATTGAAGAGAGAAATCAATGATCTAATTTGAAAGGGGTTGCTTTTTTTTTAAAATTTCTATTTTTACACAAATATAGACAAGATAGATATAAAAAGTAATAGGAAGACCAAAATCACCAATAAACTTGCTAACAGCATAAAATCTAAGACTAGCTTCTTCCAAATATGCCAAAAGCAGGGATAGTGCCTGAGATTCCGTAGGGCCAATACATGTTTACAGTAAGAAATAAGTCCTTAAAGAAGCCAAGAGAATGTATTCTCCCCCCTACACTTATTGAAAACAAATTTAGTTATACCACAAATGTCCTTTATGATGGACATGTCAGACAGACCATCTCAAATCGAAGTGTCAGTAGAACAGCATTAGGAACAAATGGGTAAAATGAATAAGCAACAAATCCCCAAGTCCAAGTGATATTCAGTAAGATGTTCTAAAGGCAGTCAGGTATGAAATTACTGTAATGTTGTAATATGTAACCTTTTGCTTATAACTACCTTGGTGCCTGAAAAATAAAGGTAGCTAATGTAATACCAAGATTTCAAGACAGCTCTTAGGGGATTTGGAGAACTACAGACTACAAAGCCAACTACAAGGAGTTTCAGAATGATCTCATGACACTAAAGGATAAAGCTATAAAAGGCCACATAAAATTCAGTGTACAAAAATCTAAAGCAATATACACAGGAAAACAATTGTAAGTTTAGACATATACATAGGCCTTTGAATTTGAATTCTTTTTTTCATACATACTTTTGGTGAAGACTTCAGAAAGCGCTCATTGTACTTGTGATGCAAACTATATTTTTTTGAGAAATGAAACCATGTTTTTTTCACCAATCCCTGATTGGTGCTGCAAAAGAACCCAAACCGGAATGCAAACTGAACTTAAAAAGATAAGTTGTCCAACATGGAAATGCAAAAAATATTTCCATTTCTATCCTTATTTAATTTTCAATAAAGTTTAGCCAACTGAAAAAAAAAATTACTACATCTTTATGTATTTGACTAAGTCATATCCCTTGTAATTCAAAGGCCACTTGTATTTTATTTTCCCTATTAAGCAACAGGCACATTTTCCTCGTTTGCAGTCTTTAACCTCAGTCTTTTTATACTGTCTTCTGAGCTAGCCAAATATGGAAAAATTCATTTCCCTACCTGGATGTAATTTAGAGGCCAGAACTGATCTAACTGTTCAGATTATTTACCAGTGAGCTAACTTTGCCTTTTGTTAATAAAAGAATAGGGCACATCCCCAGCTGACAAACTTGCCTCTGTGCCAGCCCTCTCATCCAGCAAGGGTGTGCAAACTTTCCTGACAAGTTCTAACATCTGTGAATGATGGGCAGGAACCACTAAAGTTGGTGAAAATACTCAATATGCAGAAATATTTCTTACTCTAAGCACTACATAGATAAGTGGAGGGGAAGACTTAATATAATAGGTGGAGGGGAAGACTTAATTCCCTAAAACATAAGGTGGAGGGGAAGACTTAATTCCCTAAAACAGAGACTGTCAGGTATTTTCAAGACGTTTCATAAAAAACACTTGAAAAGGGTTCTAGCAGAGATTGACAGGAGAGAGTAGAGGTAGATTTATATGAAGACTAGGTTGTATGCTGCTTCCTGAATAAATTTTGCTTATTTACAGAGGAATTACACCATGATGTGCTTTAATATACAGCAAAGAAGAAAAAAAAAGGCATTTTGGTCCAGTGAGTTGTGCAGAGTACACTGTGGTACCTCATAATGAACCAGTTCCCCATCTCTCTGCCCTGCACATCTGACTGCAGCTTAGTCAAAGTTTAGACTGCAGCCTAGTCCTGTAGGGTACCTGACCCCAGTGGGTGAACCCATACATCCATGAAAACCCTTCTTGGCACTGTTACAAAAAGAGTGGTATTGTTATAGTAATGGCCATAGAAACAGTACCAGCATAACCATATTAAATAATGTGAAATTAAAACAATGGTAGCACAAGGAACTAAAAAACACTGCCTTCGTAGGAAAATGGGCTTTCACCTGTACTGTTAATTTCTAAAAAACCAAGTACCTTCCCCCATGTGACATGGAAAGAGTGTTTTTTGGGAAGTATTTGAAGACAGAAAGATCTCTTTATCTACAACCAAAAAGCCTTCCTCCCTGGAGTATGGTGTAGTAAGTGATTAACTAGCACTAGCTACACAACACAGCTCTTTACAGTGGGAATTGAAGAACGTAATCAGCAAATAATGCAAATTACTGCTAATCAAATAAATTAATTCATTGCCTATGATTAGTAAAGGATTCAATTCCTTCTGCAAAGTGCTGTCTGTAGAAAATTCAGGCCAAGAATATGCAGTTTGATCAGTAAAGTTTGTAAATAACTTTGCAGCTGAAGTATGTTGTTCAACTAGTGGAGTTGTAGCTCAGTTGCCAAAGTGCTTCAAAATATTCACAGCTGAGATATGGAGGAGCTCAGCTAGAGAGACAGGTGTCCGGATCTGTGACAAATTAAACTAATTTAGGAGCATATTCATCTTCACTAACAGAACATACAAAGAAGACTTATAAATAATATCTCTGTCATCCCACTGTTCAACTCAGCAAAACACACTAAGTGACCAGGAAAGTGTACTGTTAAACTGATGAATGCATCTCAGGCAAGACAGAGGGAGTCTGGTCAACAGCTCATCACCCAAGTGGCCATGGTATTTCAAAAGTGGGCTGTGGCTAGAGGACAACACACTTGCCAGGGAATAGTACTGAACTAGGAAAACATGAACTGCAATGTGCTTTCCCTTCCATAGTTTTGTGCATTACTAACAGCAAACAAGGACTGAGGTTCTCCAGAGATGCATCACAAGACTGTGGTTTGTGATCTTTTAAGATAGCTCTTTTCTGTTTGGAGATAAGACCTGGGATTTAAGTATTATTTGTTGAGGTGTCTTCCAGCTGCACTATCTTGTGACATGGTATTTTATCACTGGATTTGAGCTACACTAACTGCAGTTGCATCAGGGGTAGTTTCAGTTATTTTCCTGTCCTGGGCTGGAGATGAATCTACAAGGGTAACTGTGCTTTCATACTCAATACTAGTGCTGCTCAAAGTGTCCTGTGCAGTTAATCCCTGTATTTTGCTGTCAGCAAAGGAATGAGTGAAACTGGAAATTAATGTGGCTGAAGAATAAGGCCCTTCCCCTTCCAACCTTCTTTCAATCAAACCAGAATCCTGCTCTCATTTACTGCTCAGTAACATGAACAGCTTTGGTAGGGGACAGTAGAAGGACAGGACTGTGGAACAGGGTTTGCTGGTGCTTCTTCTGCAAGAGTTGCATGAGGCACTATGGCCTCACCAAATTTGAAGCCCCAAGAAGTCAAAGGTTGCATTCTGGGTTCTGTATAAACCTGCTCCCAACACCTACAATCTCAGTGGTGCTCAAAATCAACAAAGAAGCTGAGACTATGGTTGTGCCTGCAGATTAACAATTCACAAGTACTTCCTTAGTAATAATTTTTTTTTCCTCTAAGGACAAAGCCCGTATTACTCTCTAATAAAATTTGGAAAATTGAGAACAAGAAACAATTTTAAAATAGTTTTTACATTGGCTTCCCATATTTCAGCTTTGGATTCTGGAAAAAAATAAAAAGCAAAAAAATTGTATAAAACGTTCTCTAAGTTGCAAGTTTACTCCTTGTGTTACAATTTGAACTTTTATGTCACCCTCAACAAGCTCTCAGTGATCCCTAAATATAGATGTATAAACACATGTGAAAATATGACACGCTGGAAGGCAACTAAAATTTATAATACATATGCACTTTACATCAAGTGTAATTAATGCTTGGTTTGATATAAGAAACACCCAACCTCCTATAAGCTGAAAAAAAATGACATTAGATCTGAGTTAAAATTATTTTTCTGCTGGTTTCTTTACACAATCCACTCAGAGCCTGAAATTACAGTGAAATTTTGCTCTGTAAGGTGTTCTAAAAATTCTATTAATATTTTGTTTCTTATTTTCATATCACATTGACTTTTTAGAAGCAAAATATTAGCATGGCAAATATATCCTGAGGTATAGAAAACAAGTGCTTCTTGCATAAAATCTAATAATAAAGATTTTTAACAAGTCAGTTTATGATAGCAGATTATTCCTTTGTTGACTCTAATTTAGTAAGAACACAAAGATCAGTAACTGTAAAACCTTTCTCCTTCACAGGGGGCACTAGGGAGGTGAATCCCTCAATATTATGGTTGCATGCATTCATCTATCACCATGCTTTAATACCTCAATGTGCCATGACACAGATGGTAAGAAGGGTGGTAAAAACTTCACTTTTACAGAAGGAATGAGTTTTTATGTAAAAAAATATAATCTGATTTTAAAGGGTCAGAAAATTCCATGCCTCTTCTTTCTAGTTTTTAATTTCTTGGCTTTAGCAATTACTAGGAACTAACAACATGGTATATCAGAAGTACAGACTAAGAGTACACATTTTTTTATGTTCTAACTTGAAGCTAGTGAAATTTAGGAACCTCACAATTTTTCAGGGAAACATATATTTCATGCTTGACCAAATACATATAATTCATAGCCCAGTGGAGAGTGATTGCTATAAGCAATTCAATATTTAGCTGTCCCTCTTAATCCTGGATGACCAAATAATCACTGCTTTCGTTGGGTCACAGAACAAAGCAGGGAAGCAAGATGCACTCAGCTGTTTTTACAAAGTTGGGATAAGTTGATCATGGACTTGAGCATCGAATATTACTTAAAGATGTAGCCTTAAAGTTTAGTGGCCACTAACTTGATAGCCAAGCTAATCAATCTTCCCTGTATACATTCAGTCCCAACCTCTGAGCAATTTCTAGGGCATAACTTATTTTTAGTTCAATTCCTTTTCAAGGCAGGGAAGTCCTTATGTAAAAAAGCAGAATAATTCCAAATAAATCCCAATTTTCATTATAAAAATGGATCAAACCAATTTTAGTGATTGAAAACTCTACTTGGTGAAAATTATGACATTATCATTAATCATGCCTATTTTGTGAACTTGGTGCAACAAGACTCCTGATAATAAAAAAAATCAGGAGTAATAATGAGTGCACAAAAAGGTTTCCTTTATGCAGAAAAGTTAAAAAGAAATACCTCTGGATTGATGGAATGGGTGTTTTATAGCCCAGATTCTGACCCGCATGTCCACTAATCAAAACTATTCTGTTATCCAAACTATGATATTTTCTGCTGCTAAAGGTACAATCAAAAGTTCAGTTTAATGAACTCTTTTAACAGGCTTTGAGAGAGGATGCTGTACTGCAAAGATTTTACACCTGCACATGCAATATTTTATAGAACAGCTATGCATTTACTAAGTAAACACATTGAACTGTTCATATAGTATTCACTATGAGATACAGAGCCTGCAAAAATAAAGCACAAGAGATCCAGGCATGGAAGGGAATCCATGTTATCATTTCTATTTACAACTGCGTAGAATGGTTTGACTTGAAACAGCTGGGATTGTCTACCTAATTGATTCAAATGTGCATTCAACTTCTTTAGATCATCAAGTTGATTATGTAAATGAGCTTTCCACGGAAGATGAGTGTGCATATTTTTTTTCTCTTGGGTTATCTTAAAGTGTAATGATGATAAAAAAATTGTCACCAGGGAAATAGCAGCACTGTTTAAGACAACTGATGGCGGTCAGCAGTTCTGTGACAGTCTGTGTTCCCTGTTTCTCAAAAGAGCTATTAAATAGTTTGATTTACATAGAACATGAGGAATTTTGAAGGTTTATGGGCTTATCCCATGTTGTGAAACAAAAAACTCCAACCCCCCCCAAAAAAACCCCAAACCCCAAACAAACAAACAAACAAAAAAGAGAGGAAAGGAATTGCCTTGATACAAATACAATTCTGTAGATTCTCAACTCCAGCTTAATTATTCATTGCATAAATTTCTTGCACCACTGTGAAAGTACAGGAATCCATCAAGATTTTGGGTCACGATGCATCAGGGGATGATGGGGTATGAACACGTTTACACCTTCACTGAGTAACAGAATAATTTAGAGCCAAATATGTGGTTTAGAAATTCAAGAAATTGTAACTTTTACACCTTACAGGTATAACAAAGAAGCTTTAGAATAATTTCAGATTTCACCCAGAGATGTCAGCTTTCCTAAAAAAACATTTACTAGTCTTCTAGAGCTGAATCTTTCAAATTGGATATCACAAAGGGAAAATAAAGATCTACTTCCAAATGAATAGTTAATTCTAGACAAACTCTTTTCCAGATATTACACTCCTAAGTACATTTGGTGCCATTAGCCTTTGGAATGTTAACTTTTAGGTTTACAATTCTGTTAGATTAACAAACAGATTTTGAACAGATTAATGTGTTAAATATTCATTTAAAGATTAAAAGCAGAAAGAGAAAGCAATATTGAAATGGAATTATTTCAATAGTCTCCATCTTTTTAAAATTATTGTAATTATAAAATAAAAGCATGTAATTGCTTTGCATTTTTATTAGTCTTTACAGTTGAATAATTGTTGAAGCCCAAATTTTTGCTGGAAATCTGAGTAATTCTTGATTGTTTAATTTATACTTGTTTGAATTTGCTGGTTTCCAGATTCAATTTTTCCACTTCGGTTTCTTTGTTGTTGCTGTTTGTTTGGTTTTGATTTTTTTGTGATTTCTTTTTTTTTTTGGTTTCAGTGCTTCAGTGCTCAAACAAAGTAACTTAAGGTAATTACATGTCACTTACAGAACAATATTGGTAACTAACTCAATGACATTTTTTAGGGCTAAGAACTGCCACCATGTCAATTACAATTTTTGTCATAAAAGTATTTTATAAATCAGAATGTTAGACTTATTTAAATACTGTTTTAATAATGTTCCTAGCAGATTGTACTTCTAGAAATGTATGTTGCAGTTAGAGAGCTGAATGTGCAGCAATGACAGTAGAAATTAAAGAATGAACATAATCTGGAATTATATGGTTGAGTTTATTGCCCCTGAATTTGTTTTTTTTGCACTAAGACCAGAAAAAAAGATAATATTCTGCTTTCAAATGATTCAGCCTTCTCCTAACATTAAGATCACCAGATATAATGTCAGTGGGTAGGTAGTGTTAAATTCTGTGGTTCCAGAATCAGTTATGTACTTTCTTTTGTTAATACAAGAAGCAGTTTTGCTAAACAAAGCAGTTTAGCCATTTCTAAGGTAGATGATTTTTTTTAACCAAACTTGCTTTCCTTTTAAATCACAAGAGCTTCCCTCCTCTTTGAACATCTGCTTTCTTCTTGTAGAATTCTAAAAGGTTTATCTTCCAAGCTGTCCTGGGAAAATCTGTGGATTTCAGGACAATGCAGCAATGTGGTTATTATATACAGTAGAATAACACTTGTCCTTGGACAGTAAAGAGCTAAGATATTTGATTAAAGTTTATTTGTATAATTAGTTAATATATGTAAAGAAGTACTATAGTAGAGAGAGAGAGAAATATATTCACAAGCATGAATGCATTCAGAATCTGCGAATTCCAGTATGAAACATCTGTGGTCACAAACACCAAACCATTTATTTGCCAAATTGCCCTCATGGCTTGGTTACTTTAACTATTCAGTATGTATTTTTGCGACTATTTCATTTTCCCTATTCACCCTTCATATAAGACTTTAAACTTTGTGCATTCCTCAAGCCCTATATTTTCCTATATTTTTAATAGACAGAATCCAGTCTCGAGGGTAATTTCCATTTGAAGCCATTGCTATTCAATGGTAATAGTAACTTAGGAGGCCAGAGATCACTCACTGCAAGCTCCACTGCTACTGAACTCACGCCAGTCATGAGTACTACAGATGTTTATTTTATCAGCAGATGGAAACTTCACGGGTCATTTTTCCTCCTTCCCAAAGGTAAATGTCAGTTTGTTTGAGACTTGAAAACTTGCTTTCCTGTCACCAGGTCAAAACGCTGACCTAATCAGTAACAGCAGCATTTTAGGTTACACATTAGGGAATCTTTTGATACATTAGCTGCTGACTCAAGCATATGTCCATGAAAACAGGCTCCCCTTTGAGACTCAGGTTCCATCTTGCATGTTTGATATCAAGCCTGTGCAATGTGCAGGTTTCTTTAGCAGATGTCTTGTCATTTTTACCTTGGAGAACAGTTGTAACAGACCATGGATGAGCCACCAGAAAAAAATAAACTGACTTTAACTTGAATTCTACGCTACGTAAGGTTCGTCATGAACAACTCTGCATTCATCTATTTTAAAATGCAGAATGAGGTACCCATTAATTATGCTCCATATTCCTGCTTTACTTCATCGGCACAGCATTAAAATCATGCGAGTACATTTCAGAGACAAGTTATTTTTTTCCCCCCTAATCTACAAAAATCAGAAATCTGATAAAATCACAGCTCAGGGTCCAGAAGTCAAATCCCTGGCCAGTTGACTGGCCATATGACTTCCCATACCAAATACGCTGCCAGAATTCACTGGATATTGTGAGTGCAGTGCTACTGGTCACATATGCTGATGTGGCTCAGAGTGTGTCATGTGCAGCATAAAAAGAAGAAAATGGATAAAGAGAGGTTTAAGGTCAACCTGTTCTGATTTTCAGACTGCTCTGATACTGAAAATACTAAGATTACCAAGCCATTAATATGCCTTCAGTCTGCTTGGAGCAGCCAGTTGTTTGAAGTGGAAAGACACATTCTTCTATATGTTTATATAGTCCATAGTTTCTATTCAAAGATGACAAAAAAGATGAATTAAATCCTTTTTTTTTTCCTAGAGTCACCCACAACAATACCTCTCATCATAAAGACTCATGTTTTATTTTATGCACGTGCCCTTCTGACCTGAAAGAACAATGAAGTTAAATTTATCAGGTCTTAGTTCATTTAACTGTATAAAATGGCAAACTATTAGAACACCTATGAAGAAACAAAAGCCCACCCTGCAGTCTCTGCCAGCCTGCAGTTTTGGTTGTTACTGCCACAACCCCACTTTACTAGGGTACGATAACATTAAAGTTGAGAAGAGTTATAATTGTGTAAGTACTGGCCTGTGCAAAGAAGATCCCTTGGAATGGAATCACATTTGGTTCCACATTTTCACCCTGTAACAGAGAAGCCACATTCACAGCTACACTGCTGTGCTGCAGATGCAATCTCAAGGCATGAATAACAGCAGGGTATTTGAGACAGTCACCTGGGTTCAGCGGGCAAGTTAGCTTTCAAAACCTGTGCACCACTGCCTTTTTCTAGAGTCATTTTATTATCATCCCTGCCACTTGCCTGCTCTTGGATCTTGGAAAAGTTACTCCCCCATCTATACTTGATTTTCCCCATTTCTGAAAAGGAATATCATCATTGAAAGAGAATATTGTCATTAATCACTACAGCACTTTGCAGTTCAATGATTATGGGTGAAACAGTATTATTATTATTATTATTATTATTACTACAAACCCATGTATATTACTACATACTTGGTGCTGTACTGAGTTGTCCAAATAATCTGTCATTTGTTTAGAACCAATTTCCTGAAATGCAACTGAGAAATCAGCTTGAGCCCAGTCTTAAACCCTTAATGTCCTACTAATTAGGCAGTTACTTGTATTAAGAACTGTTCTTTAGAAGGAAAGGTTTGTAGGACTGGGCTTTTATTGTAAGGAATAAAACACTGAAAGTGTGCTTTTAATTATTCACGAAGGTCATGACTACTTATAATAAATACATGTATATCTATATATAGATAAAATAATAACATTTTTGAGAACCAATTGTTTAGTTGCCTAGAGGGTGTTTCAACTCTGCATGTTCAATCCCATATGTACATTCATCTCAACTAGAAATTGCAACAAATGTACACAGCTGGGTTGCTAACAATCTGACTACTGTTGTCTTTCAAAGTGTTCCCTAAGAAATATTTTAGGAAAGTATTGTGTATGCTCTTACTTTAACTCTACCCTGTATTTAAAAACAGAATATTGTTGCATTTTGAAGTCTAATCCTTTGCCATTTGAGAACTTGACTCATTACAATTTCAGTGAAAAAGTTCTTTGTTTTCAGAGAATTTTCCTCACATTATCTGTTTTCAGAACTCTGGGTTACAGGGTCACATTCTTATCCTTTGTATTGTAACACTGTCCCTGAAGAAATTTGATTACATTTTAATTCAGACTCCAAGAAAGTCATAACTGATGATGTTCCAGCCTGAAGACAAAGGTACCAACACTCTTTGGAAGAAGATTCAATTCAGAGGGCACTCAAGATTACATATCTATCAGAACTGAAATCAAAGGCATGGTAAGTGATACTATCTGGAATTTTTCTCAGATCCTGCAGAAAACAATGGGACAGATCAACAAGAGGAGGAGGGAAATTTCTTCTTCATTGGTTGCACCTCAGTGCATAAATGGAATTCTAGTTCTTATATATTTTTCCTCAAACTACAGAAAGCCTAATTAGGAAATTTCCAGGAGTATTATTTTTTCAGGTTTAGAATTTAGGGAATTGCCTGTGTTCATATAGTCCCTACATTGTCTATTTTGCGATTAAGAGAACAGTGTATTTATTACAGTTTCTAAAATTCTACCAAATAATCTTCTTTACAGTCTTGTCTCTTAATGTAAGGAAACATTATCCAAAGTCTAGAGATCATATGGCAATCATAATTTGAGGGCTTTGCTGGCCCATGGAGTAAAATATCAAAATAAACAGAGGAGCAGAGAAAAAATTATGGACTGTTATATAAATTACTCAAGAATTCTGTTAAAAAGCAAAAAGAAAGGCAAAGCCAGCCTAATAGATGAAGAAATTGCACTGGAATTTCTGAGTAGATGCAAGACATTGTAATCTGCTCGTTACAAGGAAAGGCATCACGAGGGACAATATCCACGATCAGGATGCTGAGATTTCCTTCTTTGGGACTAATAATTCCTAACTACTGGGAAATCAAATGAAAGGAAAATTAAATATTAGGTGGTTAGCCTAACTTCTGAATGACTTCACCCTCCTCTTTGTAGTGAAGCAGCAGTAGAGAAATCAGAGACTAAATGATGAAGTCTTCATTCCAGCGCTATACAAGACATTGTATATATACAAAGCCTCATCAGTAAGGAGCAGTCTCCAGCATGGAGAGGAAATGAGCCTGTGAAATTGTGAATATTATAAAGATTCTCTTGGGGGTCTAGCAGGTGTTGATATCCACTGTCATAAATGTACTTGAAGTAATGAAAGCATTAAGACAGTGTATAAACAAACAGTGTAGTACTCAAACCATAGGGAATTGATTGACCTTTAAGCACTAGAAAATAGAATTTAAAAGGAGAAGAGTGTAACTGCTTTCAGTCAGTGCTTTCCTATTTGAGTCAAATCACATACGAATGAGTTGATGGTAATCATTATAAATCAGAGCCTGAAATTTCAGAAAAGCAGTAAGAAAAGCAAAAAAGATGGACAGAAATCAACAGAATCAGTGAATATAAGGCATGGTTTTTACATATATGTCAGGAACAATATAGTTCTATAATAACTGATCTACAACTAAAAGGATAGAGATAAAAAAAATAGCGATAAAAAAAGAAGAGCATACGTATGTGTGTCACAGGACAAAAATGAAACACTTTCTATGTAATAAAAGTGATAGAGCATGTTAAAAAACTGTAGTAAAATGTGTCATTTTAACAGCATATTCATTTCTAATTTGAAGGGAAAAAAATGCCCAAGCCACAAACAATTTAAAATTGGATAGGAAAGGACAGTTCTGAAGTAATAGGAGTGTCTGGAACAGCTCTCCGAATAATGGAGAACTGTTCTAGGTGGTGACATATATGTACTACTGAAAAACTAAACACCAAAATGTGAGGTCTTCCTCCAAATATATGCTCTAGTTTCTAATAGAATTTAGTTACTGAAGTCCTATTTGTAATTAAACAAAATCTGAGGACAGATGATTAATTTATCCCCTCTGTCTTTATAAAATGAATTAGTCTGAGAGGAAGATTTGTAACATTTTTGTAGTAGAATCAGGAGCTGTGAATCATAGCTCCATGTGAAAGAAATCTTAGACTACCATGTTCAAGTACCTAGTAATAGGTGGGCAACATATACCAGTGATCACTTTTAGGCAATCTTAGATCAAACTCTTGGTAGGAAGGAACTTTTCTTTTAGGTCTACCTTGATTACAAGGTCTGAATGTCAAAGACATACTAGCAGTTCATGGTGACAAACCAAATGTGCCTTTTCTCCTTCCCTGAGAATTGCTTTTAGAAGTCACGAGGAATCATGAGTCCGCCTTACTGATACAGCCTGATATGATTAAAATGACTTGCAGGAAATAACTCAGTGATACAAAGCAAAACAAAACTGCTAATGAGTGATAACACCCCTAGGAGAACACTGCTAATGCAAAGAGGAGGGGCAGGTGATTTACTGTATTTCAGTAGCTCATTTACTTTGAATGAAATATCAGTTCATAAGTGCAGCAAATGGAAATTTGCTTCTCAAAAGAATTGTCAGAAAATATCCCTTCTTTCTTTATAAAACTGTGCAGATTTTCTAGACAATACAAATACCATGAAATAAATGTACTCCCAGTACTAGAACAAAGAGGATTCTGCTCTTCTCTGCCACGTTATTACCCTCCTACCCCTTAAGTGATACGTCAAAATGTTAAATAGGAAGCCAGAGCACAGATACCAAAAGTTGTCAAGTTAGATGGCAGCTTTTTGTTCATCTATGGTCTATGAATGGAAAACCCCTGAATGTTCATGGTTAAGGAGAAAGTAAAACTGTAAGGACCCCACTGAGAATATGAAATCTCAGCACTTCCCTAAAATAGCTCCCAGTCTACAGAGGTGAAATGAAAGATTAGGTGATCAGTAAAACTTGTAAATTATTTATTTTGAATTGAATTGACATCCCCACTGTACAGTAGGCAAAATTTACTCCAGTTTTTCCTGCTGGACTGAGGTTGCAAATGTTAATTTTTTGCTTCCAAGTTGAATCTGGCTTACTTTCTCCTCTCTCACCAAGCCAGAATCTATGCACACTGATACACATATTCTATTGTTACTTACATGTTCAATTTAATTTTTATCACATTAAACATTTGCCTTCCTTTAAGGTGGTTTTTTTTTTTGTTTGTTTTTTTTTTTTACAAAGAAGTTATGAGTGTTTGCTGCCTACAAGACATATTTACAAACAGCCATCTATAACTGCACAGTAAGTGTCTCCAACTAAAATCTGAACTATTTGTGAGCGGAGTTCATTTTTCTTGGGTTTTCTTCATACTGGCTGTTCATACTCCTGCCATCTCTCACTTTTTCCACTTATCTATTAGAAAAAGTATTTGCAAGTATGAAGGAAACAGGTATGTGGCAATGCCGATGGCAAGATTTTACACATATAAGAAATTATTCGGATGAAAAATATTAAGACATCTTAAACATTTGCTCTTTCTTACATGAATTAATTATCGGTGCAGGATCTGCAGTCTGAAGTGGGCTACTGATTTCCAGTTTTAAAAAGGGCATACTATATTTCGTGTACCTACTGAAATTAATTTATTAAATTTGCTGCTTTCACAGTCCTGTGAAGGATTTTAATTTCTACATTATTTTTAAGGAAAAGTAATTCTATGCTAAAATAAAAAGATTTATGGGATACACAAAATCATTAAGCTTTTCCTTTTCTATAATACTTCCTGAATTTATCATTATTGTTAGTGTACAGCCCTGTAAACTTTGAACAATTGCTACCAGGAGTCCAAAACAGAAACAGCACATGTGCGTAGGAATACAGAACATACAAAAGCAGCTTCCAACACCAAAGCATTAACTGATCACTCTAGGTAGAAAACGCAGCTACTTTTAGTTACTCATTTCTCAGATGACAAATTTGTAGCCTCAGAGTTTTAATGAACTCTCAGTAGTAGGTGTATGATCACGGGGCATACTAAGTTTACCTCTGCAAAGTGCTGCAAGTTTTCACAGCTGCTAAAATATTCTTCCTTTTAGATATCTGGATAGATGTTCCCCTTCTATAAACACTGCTCTGAGATTCCACCTACAAATCAGCTCATTATCAAAGGTCTGTAAGAACTCATAAGAGATGCTATACCTCTATATAACAACCTTTTCACACTGTCAGAAGATTTACTGATTGTCCATCCTGGAAATCTTGTTTTCAGTGAGACTTACAGTATATAATAGTGAAGGGCATGTGAAGATGAGTTTGGAAAGGCAAAAAATGAGGGTGAATGAGACACTTGTGTCTCAGTCTGAAGCACTAGTCTGTTAGCTACTGATAGAAGCTCAGATGACAAATAGAAGTGTTATCAAAGTTACTGATATCCATGTTACTATGTCAGGTCCTGTGAAGGGTCATCCCCAAAGAAAATGTTTCCACTTAGAATCAAAGTTTTAATTTGTAAAATTCACTGAAAGTCTTAGGAGATGCTGTAACAGCAAAAGTTATTACAGCACCAGCTCACATTCTTGCTTGAAAACAGGCTTTTACTGCATTCATGTTCCAGTTATTTGTACATCTCTGCACTTTCTCTGTATTGTTATTTAAACTTTATCTGCCAAAGCAGGCATATTTCTTCACCTATAAGAGGTGTTTGGGGATTTTTTTTTAAAATTTATTTTGTCAACAGATTGTAGGAGTTCTGAGAATAATCTAAATCTCATTGGTTTTGTATCTTTAGCTTTAGTAAAAAGATAAAAGCATTCCTACTGTTTCACAATTACTCTCCAAGAAAATCCCCCCAAAAATCCCCCAAAACCCCAATTCTATTGTAAGTCAGAGCTTAACTGCCACTTTTACTGATTTTTATTTAATCCAACTTTGCAGATGTTTGCCTGAATCTAAACAAAGTAATAATCAATAATGCCACAACATGCCACCAGGATCCCATGAAAGTCACCTCAACCTCAAAATAAATTGCTTGTCATGAGAAAGGGACATGGGCTAAGCTAAAGGGTGATGTATACAGTATTATTTCAAAGATGTGTTGTTCGGCACAGGGCAGCACACAAAATTCCATAAAAGAGGTTACAGGCACAACTCTACAATTGGAATCACAACACAGTACAGACGGGGCATAGGAATTTTAGCAAGTCAGGTGCAGTTTGGAAACCCATGCAGTTATATTCTACCCCAACGTTAGAGATGGAACAAGTAAACATTCTTTGGAGGAGACACGTAGCAACAGTGTATACATATAAACATCTCCTTGGACACAGTGAGAATTTAATTGTGAGCCTGTAATTTCGAACGAGCTACAACAGGTTATTCCTTCCCAGTACGTGTTTTTTCTTAAGTTCTCATCAAGGCAAGGGAAAACAGATCTTTTGCTGCTTATCAGCAAGATATGCATTCTATTCAGCTTCACACATTTTAAGGCAAATGCAGTGCTATAATAAAGCACTGACACAGCAGCGTGCTCTGCATACCAGTGGCTGCATTTCTTATGCAGGTTCACTTCTGCCCTGTCGAACTTTTTGAAAAAAGAGAAATGCAAATTATTGCATTTGCTGTTGGGTTATATAACAGAACTTCACAGAAATTAATAAGGAAATCAATAACATCTTCTCCTCAGCCTCTACAAAACTATCAGCAAAACCTGTGTTTTGCTTCAGGCACTGCAAACACATAGGTCACTGCACCTTGCCAGAAGAGGATGCAGGATGGAGGGCAAAGGATAGGTTTTCTTACATATTTCTTAGCTCAATGTGCCTTCTTATCTTGTATTTACATAGAGGAGAATATTCTTAGGTCAAGAGAGGAATAAATCTTTGTCTTCCATCAGTTCAATGCAAACAGAGTAGGAATAGCTGACTTTCTGCTTTGGTACACTTGTCCCAATAACTTGTCTGTACCACAGCATAACTTTGCACTCTAGATTTAGAAACTAACATGAGGCAAACATGATGATGTCTGCATGATCAACGTCATCTGTCGAGATGGAACTCAAGTTCAGCTGCCCAAGGTCACATCCCCTAAAACCAGATAAGCTCAGTTGTGAAGTAAGGCCATTGAATCAATGCAATTACTCAGGCATCCAAGAAAAAGCTGATGCTTCTGTGCTCTGCTGGATGCCTCACACATGCCAGCATAGGGCCTGGCGTGGACGCCTACTCACTGTAGACAGCTGGCTAATGGAAAACAAATCTAGCCTTTCTTTTCCCATTTGGGTGACAAATTTATTCCTGCCGAAGGAACAACTAAAGTTATTGGAACTGGAGGGTTCTTATTTGGAGAAGGGAGATGTGTTGGAGGGTGTCATCTCCCCAAACTTCCTTCTTCAGATTCAAGGTCTGGATGCTGGACAATGCAGAGGGCAGCATAACCTTTACACTTTAAAAGAGCATTCAGTTTTATTCCTACATAATAGAATTTTAATAGGCAACATACTTCTTGCAATGGCATCGCTTTATGACCAATGACTGGTACTCCCAAATGTGTCTATGAGGAAAAAATAATAAGGAGCCTTGAGACTGCTGTAAGATGTATTTTCCCAGTAGGTAACAATTTATATCTTAAAAAGCCTTTGCATTAAATGTGGCAAAATGATCTTTTAAGTTCAACCAAACCCACACTTTTTCAATGGCAGTCTCGTTTATTGCTACAGCAGCCCCGTGTTACACTGGAAGGGTTGGAGGTTAAATGTAACTGAGCCAGTTCAGCTCAGATGCAGGAATGTTGTTTACAAGCAGAAACAACAAAGCCACACTAATAAGACTCTAGGGTGTAAATTAGAGATAAGAAGAAAAATATCCCAATTAAAATTTTCCTAAAGCTTGAGGGCTCAAAGCCATTACACACTGTGGTCAGATCTGGATGCAAAAACAAAACAAAACCTCCTCAACACTCTTAGTGATCTTGTGATGAGGCTAAGACACAATAACAGAGGGAGTGCATTCAGAGCCAGACAGACTATAGGCAATCTGTTCTAATAATAGGTATGTGTCTAGACTTAAGGCCAAGTTCTGAGAAACTACTATTGTTGAAATCAGTGAGAAGTCTGCTCAGGAGAAAAATGAGCAAGGTACTTCAGCATTTGATCATTACATATTAAACATGGCATGCATAGTAAAAATGCACAAAGACATCAAATGAATCCTCTTTTGCAAAAAAACACCACATTTCTGATCAACTTTTTTAGTATGTTCCATGTTTGAAAACATGCAAGATTTATGCAAGGAATAAAGAAAAAAACCATTAGTCTCTCCAGAGGTAACAGTTATAATCTTGTAAGATTCTGACAGTCCTCTGCAAAGTCTGGGCTAACATTTGAGAGTTCTGGATTTCTTGTCTGACTCATTGACAGGAGCATGAGTACAGGACCTACTCCTGTGAGGACTGAATGCCCACCAAAATGTTATTTAGCTGTGGCCATATGGTACCTATTTTGCATAAACAGTAACTGTCTAGTTGCACATATTGAAAAACATCAAATAAGTTTCTGTAATGCACAAATTTCCTGTTCTGAACATGCAATAGATAGGGGGCCTAAGGGAGAGCTGAATAAAAGCAAAACTTCTCAATTTCTAGACCTTTCCAATTTTCAGCCTTTTGTACAGCTCAATACTTTTGGGAGGGGCAAGTTAACAACTAACCTTACTAGAGCGTTCAGATAATACCATGGGAATTTGAGCCTAACTCCATCTGCAGGGGACTAAAATGAAGCAGATGAAAATTTCCAGGCACATTAATATTAGACCATCCGTTCTTTTGCTTTCTTAAAAGATGTCCCATCCTTCACTTTAAAATTCCCCTCAGTTCACATATCTTTCACATTAATTTCATCTAGTATCTAAGTCAAGATGTAAGACTTTCAAGTTCTTTGAACAGTACTAGAACACATACTACGAAAACCTTCTGAGAAGTTCAAAAGTTATGAAATTGATTACTGTGGAAGGATAATGCCCTCACTTTTAAATTGCTGTGACTGTGTCTATACAGACAGCTTAACTTGCTTTTGAACTCTCAAATGGACCTTCACATGCGCAGAGTCCTCCAGCTCTCTGAAGACTTAGCAGCCAGCATGGATCTCTGTCCTTTCAGAAATGGAAGAACAGTGTTCTAGACCAAAATGCTGAAATTACCCCTCATGCCAGCTGCAAGTAAAAATAATCAGGAGCCAATTCCTAACAAAAGCATCTTCTAGTCTTCTTGTACTCATGTGAACATCAGTAGTGTAAGTCAAATTTCTGTTACTACAACTATCCTTGTATCCTATCATCCCACCCCTTACCAAGTATTTACAAATTTTTAGATTAAGTCAAGTTTCCAACTTCTTCAAACTTCCCAGTTTTTCTGATCTTTAGTGCTCCTTTTAAATCTGCATGCCCTTCACTTTATATGCAAGAAACTGTTTTTCCACATATACTTTGAAGCAAAAACTAAAAATTCAGAGGTTATCTCTCCCAGTTGACAAACAGCTCATTGTTCATTCTTATTAAGCCAGCATGCAAATCTATAAAAGGGGACCAGGGAAACTGGAAGCTTCCTGCCATCATAAATCTGCTCAAGTGCTTGCTAGAGGCATGGCATGCTCTCCTGACATCTTCGTGCTCCTAACAATTACCGTGAGTGCAATTAAAAAAACCATTAAGAAATAGCAAAGAAGAATGTATTTTTGGGGGTTTTTTTTGGCAAAAAAATTCCTGAGGACTTATTTTACAGTATTGTCAAGAAAACTGAGGGAGACAAATAGCCTGGAAATCCTTCATGATTATTAATGAAAATGATGTTGCTTGGTTTGGGTCCCTGCAAGTTACTGACAAAATTCTTATTCCCTTGGTGTTTTTATTCCATCCCCTCTTCCCTTTCTGTCAGTCAGCATTTGTTTACTTGTGTATGTTTCAAAACAAAGATCATCAGTATCTGCTGAAAGATTTCAACTGATGTCAGCTTGCCTTGGTCGTGAGAGAGTCGTGAACTTTGCTAACAGTTTCTCTCCTGCCTGCCTTCACAACTTTATGCTTTTCAAGCCCGACTGAGGTTGCACTGCAATGCAGGGATCCATTTTATTATGCTTTCTCTCCTTCAGGAGTTTTGGATAGGATTAAATGATGACCAAAATCTGGGCAATCTTCAAGCTACACGAACACTTGGCATCAAGATGTACCAATCAAAACAGCACTGCATCTCTCAAGAGCAGTCACTTCAATGTATTGTTTTTCTGAAAACTAGGATTTTCTTTATGCAGCGAGACATACACAGACTTGGAATATTTCAGAGGTCCAATTGCAGAAGACATAGGGATGAACTGAAGTACAAGTGGGTTGGGATACCAGGAGTCCCAGGTGTCTCAGCAAGCCTTCCCAAGATAAATATAGCATCTCTGGAGACTGCAGTGTTCTGGTATATATATTTTTTTATTGGTTATTGAGTTAGGTAGAGTATAGGTTTGTTGGTAACTACATAGTTTCTCTGTCTTCCCCCTATAGATGTCCAAGCTACAGTTTCCCTGACTAAATACATCATTAGTTTTCTCAGATGTTCATTGCCTAGCTTTGCATAACCAGCTATGAAACAAAAACACACCTTCAGAGAAGATTACAGGTAGTTTTTTTTCCCTGAGAAGAC